>JAGDQP010020119.1:17684-33788 GCA_022664845.1 Lepisma saccharinum | reverse complement strand
GACATGGTCTTTTGCCACCCTGTAGACTTCGAAGTGAGTAAAGACACCGTATGAGTCACATATGAGTCGTTATGCGTATCATCGTTTGAGATTATTTCCCAAGTAAAGATTTGCGTTTTTCTTTCTTAATCTGTCGCTAATCTGAACCAGCTGGTACTTCGAAGTATGAACTGACGATCTAATTAAAAGATTGGAGGTGTCGCCTTACCGGTATTTCCTCCCTCGATCTAAATTATTTTTTTTACAGCGATCACAAGGATCTGGAATCCTCTTTCCCAGATATTCTTAAATCTGGAAGGCATTTCTGCGCCGCTCGTCTGGGGTGTAGAAAATGTTTGGAGCTAGAGGTTAGGTTAGATGCGTTGCGTGGGTACTCTAGGCTCCTGGCGACCCTATTTGTCTGTGTGATCCACTTTTGGGATCAATAGGTTGGGGTGCGTTTCAGTAGCCCAAAAAAGAAACATGCTGTTACTGGTGAGATATAATGAACTAGGCTTGCAGGTTTGCTTCCGCCTATATATGACTGTACCTGCTATAGATGTACACGAAGAAAAGGGTATAGTTTAAATGAGTCACTCGGATAGTTGAAGCACGAAGTTGTTTTCTGAGGACAAAACAACTAAGAGAAAAGTAGCTAAAAGCAAAGTTGCACTGAAATAATACTGCAATATAGTACAATATACAATACACAACAATATAGTTAAAATTATATGATTAAATATACAATATAATGTTTTTAACTATCTGTGAATTCAACTATAACAATGTGAAACTTCGATTTTGGCTATGAAAGTAAGTGAAACATTTATGTAATAAAACACATATTAAGTAAACTATTAAGTGTTAATTCTAGGTCTGGGGTCAATTCAAGGATATTTGTAAAGTTTTTTGCAGGTTTGTAGTCGTAAACTAATTTTTACTTCTACATGCAGAAACATTGTGAGATTATTCATGTCATATTCATTTATGATACATATTTGGAGGTCAAGTTTCAGTTTAATTACAGACACAATACAGTGTATTTTAGTTTTGTAGTAAGAACGTTCTATATTTGTTAAAACCTTAATTTATCAGAATGTTCAATTATAGCTTAGGTTAGGTGTCTTTATTAGGTTTGACTAAACTTCTTTCTAGTTTTGCTATGTATAAATCAAATCATTATTTTTTCAGTTATTCCTTCAGCTTAAATACCACCATAATTAAGGTTATACAAATTTTTTATTTGAAGATACAATCATAATTCGTAATATAATCATCCACAAATGCTTCACAAACAAAATCTACTTTTACATATTTCTCTTTTCATATTTTACATATTTCTCTTTCCAATAATAAGGTACAAGTCTTATCAAATCGTAAGGAGTACATTTTCTCCTTTAAACTTACAGCATCACTACGAACCATCAATGTTCACTAAAACATTGTTACATCCTAAAAAAATATCATTGTAATAAAAAATTAATCAATACTTTTCCGTTATTAAACTAGAAACCAAAGTAAGCTTAATATATCACAGACTGAAATAACTATCAATGGGTGATATGGTAATTAGGAGAAAAAAGTGACCAAGATACTGTAATTTTCTACTGCAGTTCTAAACGGTAGAGTTTATCAAAATGATTTTCATACAAAGAAATGTTTAGAATGAGATGATCATTGCAAGAAACCAAAAACTTATCCACTTTCAATAAAAGCTTTTCAATATTTTAAACGAACTTGTTTCTAGGTGCGGGGCCTATAGTTCATTTTGTAAAGCGGTCTCCGAAACACTCTGTTCAAGGGACCTTTCAATTAAAGGTTTTCAAGTTGATCCCCCTTTAGAAATATTTCCAAACGTCATTGGTTTCTAGAATATGGTAATTCAATTCTGTATAAGAACTTATTAATTCTATTTCACTATTAACTTCAAAGCTCTAATAAATAAGAACATCACAATCTGCAGGCCTGGTACAGACTTACAGAATCTTTCTGTATATATACAGAGTCCAAATTGTAGGAATATACTTCGTATGTGAACTCCTGTCACCAAAAGAAGAAAATAACATATTTCTCATGTGTTGAATTCCGCTTTATTTTGATATACAGGAGTTCAAATTTGGACACTTGAATTGATTTCTTTGAATGGTAAATGAATATTTATCGAAAACTCAGAAACGAATTATAATTTGCAACACTGCGTTCTGTTTCTCATATAATGTTTATCGTCAATCCTGGATACCAAACACCGAATAAACCGACATGGCGCCATTTGAAAAAAAAAGTAAACTTCGTACTAGGTGTCAACACTGACGATATGACTACACTTTTTTTTTACATTATAATATCCACTGGTGGTCTAGTGGCTACCATCACTGACTGCTGATCGTGGGGTCTTGGGTTCGATTCCCGGCTCTACCAGGGGATTTTTTTCCAAAGCGAGAGGGTCTGTAACGGTGCCCATCCAGCATCGTGATGCAATTGTGGAGCTGTTGTGAATACAATATAGTGCCGATCACAGTGCTCTCTTCTCCCAACACGTCTGGTCAGCGTGGGAGCAGTAGACCAACTCCTACCTCCAGAAGAGGCCTCATTCAGCAGTGAATTGAATTTGGCTATGACTTGTTATTATAAAAGACCAAACTAACCTAATGTTAGTATAACAATATAACATAATTGAAGCCATAAGTTACAAAACAACTTAAGTCCATTAAGCAAAAAAAATGAGCTTAAGAAAAATCAAACTTGAGCTTGAGAACAATAAAACTAAGATCAGCTAAAACGTGATTATTATTTTAAGGTACAAAAAATTTGTGTTGTTTTGCATCTGACCAGAACCGCCTTTCTTCAAAGATTTTAGTTATAAATATGCATAACTCATATGGTGTCAGAAAGTGGACTTGTGCTGTTTTGCATCTCATGGCTTTGATTTCAAGTAACATACTGTATAATAGAAATAAAAGAAACATGTATAACAGATATATAAGAAAGAATCTCAAAATAAATTTCATCGAAGGTCTTTGCCGAACTTCAATTACCTGAACTATAAAAAAATGTAAATATTATTGAAATGCAAACAATTTTAACTTTCACGATTAGTTACTTTAATATTTTTAATTGAATAGAAGGTTAATCATGTTTTCTTTTACCCCCACCCCCCTTCCCCAAATAATCCTCCACAAGCCGATGACTTCAAGGCTAGTCAGAAAAATAAACAACGATACTACAATTTTACTGCTAGCACGTCGCGTCTTTCTTTCTTTTCTTTAGGCCGTCGGTTTCAGACTTTGGTGCCAGCCGTGTTGACTCATGTTGTCGCCCTGTTTTACCCACCTACTAATCGAATACTAAATAAATTATATGTTTCGTTCTTCTCATACAAATATTACCCCTTAAATTAAATAATAAGAATGGTTGCAACTTATCAATCAGTTTAATTGTTCTTAACGGTTATAAATATAAGTGCTTGCGTTAAACAAAGAAGTACTATTTAAATATACTTTTGGTTGCACGGCTGCTCTCAACTCACTGTTTCCTTAACCAATATTTTCAACGATTTCTTAACCTATAAAGTGCACAGTTCGGAACTAATGCTGTTTTCCATCACCCTAATCTTATTTCTTATTCTGGGTAATCCATAACTTATTTTATTTTTTAAAAACAATTATTCACGACAACATATTTGAAATATCTCCACATTTAGTATTATTTATTTGGCGGTTGGAAACCTTGAGATTGCGAATGCTGGGAATCAGCGACGATCGAAGGTCGGAAGGCAAGCAAGGCAGGCAGTGGAAGAGCTGTGCGACGCGGAATATGGAGTGAGTGGAAGGGAACGGTTGTTAACGGTGGATCTGGAGTTGAATGTCGGAAAATGTTGCAGCTGTCATGGTGTGTTTGTGACAAACTACAGGAAGGATTATGGTGTCGTTAGTGTGCCTGGGAGGGGCTCTTGCTATTTCCTTATTGGTCGGAAAGGTGGGTAAAGATTGTTTTGAAATATAAATGTGTTCCTTTTTATTACAACTATCTTGCTCGGGGGGTGAAGTGCAGAGGGGGTAGTGTATATTTATTTCCTAATATGATTTATCACTCCGCATTCTTTATTAATCTATTTTATCTTAGATTTGTCTTAGGTGATCATTTTTACTTTCTTATATTTTTGACGTCATCAAGTGAATTGCATTTATACGTGTCACAACCGTTATTGGGAGTCGAACTCGTTAACCTTGACTTTGAAAGACATAATGGTATTATAACGCATTGATGATTGGATGATTTACGACCTTAGATCTTCCATAATATTATTGTAACTAACACGTCACTATTTCTACGGCTTTTGCTAAGTAATATCAAGCAAATGCGGAGAAAGTACCTTCAAAATAGATCCTGACCGACTTCCTTCAAACATCTATCCTCCACCTTATCCTGGACTGAGAAAACGTTATCTCAACGCAATAAATAAATTCAAAGTTCCATCTGAAAGAAATGATTAAGAGGTTATAGCCTCAATTTGACATTTTTAGAATTAAGATATTTTAATGACACGTTAACAATAGGAATTTTTAAGTAAATTTGCAAACCGAACTGCGACTTAGTCTCTGTGGTTCATTGGTTATGGCCTTGCACTTTGAATCACAATGAAGAGGCACCTGGGTTCGAGTTCTGCTACCGCCCATCATCACTGAGCTTTTTCATGGTTTCTTTATGTTTCTCTAGGTGAACAATAACTAGAGTAAGGCTTTGGTTGACATACTTTCTTCGGAATAATGCTCACGGAGGGATGTCATCCTCAGACTTTCTAAGAGGTAAGATCATAGGCCTTAAATGTAAATAATAAAATTAAAATCTTTGACTGAGATCCAATACGATTCAATAATTTGCTGCATTTGAAAGTCGAATATCCATGTTCTAGTCTGAATTGAAGCCCAGAGAGAGTTTCCTTGCGACCTAGATTGCGTGACCACTGCTTCCGCTCATCAATGACACCGTACATCGATTTGTAAGGCTTCATCAAAATAAATTTAGGTCATTCATTACTCATGTAACGTGTAATTTAAAGATCATGGGTTCGAATGGTCGTGTTAATTGTATCAAATTGAGGTCTTTTTCTTATTTTCTCCGGAGATGAGTGATCGGTTTGTTTTCAAAATTCCTTTTCCTCTCTCATTAATCTAATACATAGGAAAGTGTTGGTATTCACGAAACTTACATAAATCGTGGTTATTAATGTGTTCATTGGGACAACTTATTGCATCCTAATTATCGGAATCACTTTCATTGGTGATCGGTGGATAGTGACATGTCCTTCATAAACAAAATTAGCCTTCGCCATTTTTTGTGCTTCTTTTAATCTTACCGTAAAATATTTCTTCCTCAATACTACGTACGAGTTCCTATCTCTTGTTTACCTCCTTGTTCCTTCCACTGCATCCTTCTATACGGAATTCCTCAATAATCAATGTCTTAATCACTCAACTCCATGTGATATAATGGTTACGATCGTGGAATTTGAATCAGCACTCGGGACGCACATGTACTCCGTTCAATGAAGCGAATACTGAAATTATATATTGACTGTGGCGTTAACCAGTATCTTAAACTTTTTCCTTTTAACGAACAAGAGTGAGTTTAAAGATCAATACAGACTGTAGCTTTAGAACCTATAAAGTTCAGTAAAAACCTCTTCTTTATTACATCTAGTATAACGTTTGCTACTGCGGCGATGAACTTGCGAGTTCGATAAACCTTAGAGTTAGTTAGTATTTGTTTTTAGTGGCAGCTCCGTACATACAGCACTACAATAGACTCTTATATGAAGAGAGAACATGCTTTTCTTATGCAACCAATATGGCACCAAAGTGATTTTGGTTGCATAACTATAAGGTTTCATTTGGCACTTGCAATCTATCTATCTTCTTTTGACTCGGAACTTGATTTCTGTAGTTTATCTATTTATTATAATCTGTCTCAGTTTGAATAGGAACTTGATTTCTTAGAATATCCATAAATATAACCTGGAAATTGACTTAAAATAATTAAAAATGACTCAAACTTTTGAAAAGATGACCCAAACAAGCAAAATAAATTATGGTTAAATTTTTTGGGTTCCAAATGTTTTGAGGACACTTTTTTTCATGGCCCACCAGCACCGTTCAAAAATAAATTGTTGCTACCAGTTTCAAAATACAAAACCGTTCAATAATTTATCCTGAAAACAATGTTCACAAGTGCTTGTAGTACAAAAATATTATGAGGAAAGATGTATTATATCTTTATGAGTGAGTGAACATTATTAACAGAGGTGAAGTTGAAATAGCAATGTATGAATATCAGGTAGCACTACTAATATAAGATCAATCTGTTAAACCTTAACGTGTAATAGGTTAGGTATCTAATAGTTACAATCATCTTGATTTTCGGCCACCTACAGCCGTAGTACATTGTTATTACATAACTTCAATGTCCACTTAAATTTTAGTTTTCCCTACAGATCTAAATATCAAAAGCTTCCGTCGATATTCTTTACTTAACTACATTTCTGTCTAACTGCTGCACTCTAGGCGAGGCTTTTACCATATTTTACCAGGGAACTGTTCTCATCTGAGACAACATTTGTTTTAATGTTTATTTGGCGTCAGAGGGCACGATACACAGACACAAGACCCGGAAGAAATTCGGGACGTTGTGTTCACACCATAGAAACATTTACCCGAACATCTTCAAATTAATTTAACCAATCGACGTGAATTTTTTCCAGTTATGTTATAGACAGCACAGACAATCCCTCGCCTGTCACATTTAAGGTAAAAAAAATCTCTGTTGCAAACTGTCTTCACTTATCTCCCGAAATTTGCAACATTGCTTACGTAAATGATGCAACACTGCTTCATGTGTAGCTCGTAACATTCACTCTAAACATTCATTCTAGGTTTCACGTTCAAACTTTACTGTTTTGCATTTTTTTGTACAATTTTTTATACAAATTAGAGTGTATCAATACACTGCATAAAGTTTCACAATGTTAGAAATAGATAAACAAATTGCCTGAAATGGGGATACACTATTGTTTTAATTAACTGATTTACCAACAGCACAGTAAATGTGTATTTTTTTTGCTATATCTATTGAAGACTTTCTATGCCAAAAGAGAAGTCAGTCGCAGTTTATCAAGGTATTTTGTGACAAAATTAAGTACAAAGAGTGTTAAAATCAAATCCTAAAAAAAATTAGTGTAGAAGAAGTTTCAAAACATACCACCAGAATATTTTAACTCTCCACAGATTTATGCATTTTACTTACGCTCCTTCCTCACTTTTTATACATATTACTTCCACTTTTTGAATACAAAATAAGACGAAATTTTAAGTTGCAATTGATTAGCAGGTTACAACAATTTCATTCAGAAATTTGAAATGTTTTTAAAGACAGAATGAATTAATCTACGTCAACAGTGTAGTTATTTCCATATTCTTCTTAAAAAGTTATAGACGAAACTTACAACTAATACTTCGGTATTTATCGTTCTGGGGAAAAATAATACAATATTAAATTATGATTTCAACTGTTTATTTATTTATATTCAAATTAATGATGAAAACACTATCCTTATACACCGCTTTTGCAATATTGGTTATATTTTGTGATCCCGTTTTCAATACGTGCATCTTTGCTTAGTTTCTATTTATACAAAGATTAGAAAAAATACCATAGACTGCATTTTTACCAATATTGGAAATTGATTCTCTCAAAACAGAATCATTAGATTGTTTTTGTACTAATTTTAAGAATGATTTTAGATTTTCTGTATCACCTCACATTTTGATCTAAATTCAATCTATATCTTAAATAATTGTAAGCTTTATTAATTTTAAATATTCTATTTTTTGAGATCCTATACCTTTTTTTGCTGCTAATTTTAAAAATCACTTTGAATTGATTTTACTGTCTAAGTAGATAAACATTTTATTAAAAAAATAATATAGTTTAATTTCTAAAATACAGAGAATTGATTTCATGTCATTGATCTTAATTTTTTATTCATAGTGAATAAAACATGGTTAACGACAAACAAGCTTACAGAATGTGCTAGTATACGAATGAAGAAAATTAGGACAATAGGCCTTATCAAAATCGTTTACATGTATGTAACAAGTTGTCTACAATCATCTCTACTCTTTCTCATGAAGTGTCCTTGTTTCCTCTTTGATCATATTTTAAACTTGACCTATCACGTATTCTACATTCTACCTATGCTGATACTTGTTTGTCCTACACTTTATGATTCGAAGAAATCTTTCAACGAGTTCTTTTCACACATCACCCAAATTTCCTTACAAGACTTCAACAGACACTGGAAAAACTGTATTGATTTAACGTTTAAAATTTTGAAACAGCACTACGTCGTGTTATTGAGTATTTGGCATCTTCTGGCGATGATAAATAGCATACGAAAAGCACACATCGCAGTATTGCAAACCATGGATATGACACAAAGATTTTCGCGATTTTATACAAATTACATATTTTCTTAGGATATATCATTCATAGTTTGCAACACTGCGGTATGTGCTTTACGTATCTTTTTTATCATTACCAGAGGATGCCGAATAACATGACGTAGTGCCGTTTGAAAATTATAAACGTTAAACCAGGTTGGTAACATTGGAAACCCGGTGGCATCGTACTTTCACTCTTGATGAAATAATTTTCCACACATGAAATTTTCATTCAATGCGTCGTTTCTGATTTATTAAGAATTATTCAGTTTGTTCCCATTGTTAGGAATCGGCTACGGGATCCAAGTTGGAAACGCTGCGTCTGCAAAACGAAGCGAAATTGGACCCATGTTTATAAAAACTTTTATTCTTATTTTAGTATGGCAAATTATCTCTCGAAGGTTTTGCGTGTATGTCTGGGACACCCTGTATCATTATCTATGCCTTTTTCTATGGATTCACTCTCTGGTGAATACTGTTCAAAATGAACACTACTAATTCCATTAGTCACTCTTATACTACGGTATATAGACACAAAATAAGCACTTGTATAACAACATAGTTCATATACTGATATTAGTCTCGGGTTTGAATGAATGACACAGACTTAGCATATAAATGTGGCAACAGTTCAGCAAAAGAAAACGTAAAGGATGAAATGAACCAGCCAATGGTGAGCGTGAACGTGAATGAAATACAAAATGATGCACCGGAGAAGACATAAAATGAACAATTAAACGACAAGACATTATATTATTCTACAGTATTATAAACTTATAGTTAGTTCTTTCACACGAAATTCTATAGCTAAATTGTTACTCATGTACCTTGTTCAATGATAACCACTCCTAGGAAAAATTCCGTTTTCAATAGTAGGCTCAACAGGTCAGATGGTTCTCATGAAAACGGCAAGATATGTATAGTTGTTTAAATTGAAACATGTTAGCTTCAAATGGGTACGCGCTAGTATTTGATGCAATGGCAACTATTAGATGAATTGAAAAAGAATATTTCAATATTCCATTTACAAAATCGTTCTTGTTTATAAAAACTCAAAATTAAGATATTGGTTTCCACTGAGTTTGTCTCATTATCTCCTAAAAATAGTCAGGTTTTACGGTTTCAAAACGTCATAAAAATTTGAAGATTGTTAGAGCAACACTATGGGTTGCAAATACAATACAAGTCTCGCTAATCGTGTATTATCATTATGACAGTACACATGGTTATGGTGTATTGTCATAATTACAATAATGTGAACAATATTTTATGATAAAATTAAAGTTAAATTAGCAAGATATTTTGTTAGTATTATTAATTAATTGGTAATTCAAGTATGCATTGTTGTATAATTAGTTATAATATAACAAAACACCTTGCCAATTTAACTTCAAATAGAACCTTTAGCATTCACAGTATTGTAATTATAATAATAAACCTAATCATGTGTATTGTCATGATGACAATACGCAATTGTCAAGACTTGTATTGTATTTGCAATCCATAGTATTGGTGTCCCAATTTCAGCTATGACAAATAGGATTTCATGATTCCCCCAACCATGTTATTTTTAGTAGTTATATCAACAATATCGTATTATTGAAGGTACGATATTTTTTATATAAGTGACGTAAACATTGTGCTCATATGCCTCAATTGGTGGTCCATTCATAAACAATAACATGTTAACAAAACATCTCGCTAATATTTAACTTGAAACAGGAATTTTAACATAAAATATCGTTCACAGTATTGTAATTGTGACAATACACCTAACCATGTGTATCGTCATACTGACCCCACAAAATATTAACTTTTCTTCGTCAACCTTAGCTACTCCTTGCACACTCTTGTAATTTCACTAGATTCGAGCAAACAACATGGCGTCCAACCACACAGTGTGTCCCAGTATTATTCGAACACCAATAAATATATTGTCAAGCTTTAAGTCATAAAGGAATATGGTTCAATCAGCCATACATATTATTTTCCCAGCAATGTAAAATGTAGCTCTAATTGTTTAGGAATCACAGCTATACAACAATACCAGATACAGACAACTTAGCTCAAGGGTATCGTTACAAATGTAGCTGGATTTACTATGGCTTTTTTCTGTATAATAATCTTGAAAAACTTCTTTGCCGTCCAGGTAGTCACGCGGTCTAAAGCGTTAGGCCAGCAACTCGAAGGTCGCGGGTTCTAGTCCCGAGTGGGCAATTGGTGTTTTATAAACTCATAACTACATGAAAATATGAGAAATTCACAAGTCTTGGGTTAAATCAAAGTTTCTTACCAATGCGGAAGATAATGGGAGAAATTTGACAAAATATAACTGATCCGCAGAGATATGAGCACACATTTAAAAAATGCTGAAATGAGATAAATTTCATAAGCCTTTTACCCAGTTCTTAAATTGGTTAATAGAAGTTAAAAATGATAATTAAAATTAAATGTACAAGAAGTCTTATAAAAACAAAATGCTAAAGTTCTAGAAAGAAACGCTATTGTCATTATAACCCTTCCTGAGAACCCTGGATGTAGAACAGTAGTTTGAATTGATTTTAAGCTACTGATTTTAACATGTAACTAATTGTAATAAACTCTTGCCAAAATCACGATAAAAATAACCTTGAAATATAGCGGAAAGTATGGTCCTATACTATCCCAATCTCTTGTTCAAACTTTGAAGCTAAATGATGCTCTTGGCTATAGCAATTGTTGAGTTTATCTTCTTGGGCGTTCTGTTATTATTCGCTAGTCTCGTGTTCGCCTAATTTCTCAAATCTTAAACTATTCTGTTACATCTGATAGGAAAGATGTGTTAGGGAAGATCCAATATGCCAGAAACAATCCATTCATTTAAGGAGACAATCAAGCTATTTCGTGAATTTTGAGAATTGTTAGTTGAATAAAAACTAAGAAATTTAATATTTCTTTGTCTTTGATGCAATAACTTTACAGATTTCAAATATTCAGATACTGATTATTTAATATTAATGCAAAGTCAGTAATTCCTCTATATATTGGGTCCAACTTAGTCCAATTTAAACAAAAATTGAAAATATATGTGAAAACAATTCTTTAAAGAAAACATTGGACACTATTCCTAAAAGAATTGAAGAAATGCTATATTTTGCTTATTGTTTACAATATGTGGCAAAGATAATAAATGACAACTTTATTGACAAATACAGAGATCTCCTAAAACCCTTTCCAACCAAATCTTTTGCCAAGCACTTCTTGTACTAGGTGACAATTAGGATTATAAATGGGTATCCATAACCTTATGTTTAAATAGTGTTGTTTGAGTATTGCTGTAACCACATCTACTACCGATATGTCGGAAATTACTAGATGTAAAACTCTGAAATACGACATTATGTGCAGAATTAAAATATGACAATTGGGATACCTGTATCGTTAATAATCGAATGCATAACTTAAAATAGAAAGAGAAACACTCTCTCAATCAACTATTCAATGCTGAAGAACTTTTAATGAAAATTTTTTATAGGATACTTCTTATGATATGAACACGGATGTCTAGGTTGAAATTAATCTCTTCTTTACCCCACAAGGATATGATCGATTGTTATTCGGAAACCTTTTAAACCTTGTACAGCATGACAAGAGTGTCACTATGTCACATTTGCTTATCGTTGTACAATAGAGAAAAGTATTAAAAAGTCAAAAATTAAATTCATCATCATTGGTTTCTCCATTTACTAATGTTAGGGATGACTAGAAACCTTGTTTACAGTATATTATGTTGCTTTGATAAATATTACTTTTACTTAATTTCGTCAACCATTTTAAGTATGTACTGTTCCACGGGCTTCTGAGGAGGTTCGTCTAAAAGTATACTAATTCTGCCTAAAACTCTGAATCAGACATGGTCCGTAAATACAAAACATGCATGTAAACTAATCCGCCCTGAACCTTTCACACTGTTAAGACAAACAGATCCCTATGATAACAAAAACTTTGTTTTTCAGTTTGCCTTCAACATCTGATTTACTTCACTTCTACATTATTTTCTTTTAATTACTATCATTATTAATGTTTTAATAACGCTTACTAGGAATTCCTCTTATATAAATAGATTAGTATTTCTAATTAGCGAGATTACTACATTATTTACGTACGTAAGGGACTAATTTCATTTAATGATTTTTGAAAATAAATTTTGTTTTGTTTTCAAATTTAAACGATTTTTCTTTTTGGAATACTATTTTCTACCAATAACTCTTCTTATTTGAATCCTACCAATCAATTTTAACAATAATAAGACAAAATATCAAACTGGCATTAGCTACGATATTTGAAATTTTAATTATGGATTTAAAAAAAAACAGATTTCTATTATCGGTAGTAAATCATGCTAAATCACACAAGTTTCGTTGAAAACGTCATAATTTCAAAAATTGTTTAATGGTTTCGAATCAATAATTGTTTCATTGAATTCGACAGTCCAAAAAAACATAGGATTTCACATCAAACATAAGCAATTTGAACCATTTGGAGGTTTCTGGACAAAAACAGCTCTCTTCCAGCACTTTACGCCGGTGCCGAAACTGCGAAGAATATAAAAGTATCATACATGAATGCATAATCTAAGAATTCAGTATGTAGAAGTTCTCAAAAAGTAGAACCTAATAAACACTGAATAAAGAAACAATTTAACATCGCTAAAATATTCAGCTTAGTCCTATCAACACTGATTGTAATAGGTTCAATCGTTTTTTACGTGTTGCTCAAAGTGTGTTTAATACTTGAGTCGTTTCATTACTTGTATTTTAACATTCTAACAAGCTTGGGTAGATCCGAACCAAATCAAAGGAAGTTTTAATTCATTGATGGCAGATAAATATGTGTCTAACGTTATAGTCTCGTTACTGTGGAAATCTATCCAGAGTCTTAGATGCATAAAGGCCATAAATAAAATTCAATACCATGGAAACAGTAATAAGCTAGACGTTCTGATATGATTACAACATGAGGGATGGGATTGTAGGCTGAATCACCATAATTATTTTCGTTGGAATCGGTCAAACTGTTCTTACATGGTGTGTAAAAGAGTGTTTTTGTTAACGCACCGTTACCACGGAAACCATAAAACCTATTCCCAATCACAAAATCCCCTTTTTAACACCTTTTTAATCTTATCCTGTACAGTAACTATCCTACGCATGAAAGTTGGTGATCATCGGTCCAGAAACTTCTGAGAAGAAGAGTCACAGAAAAGACCAAGATAACACTCGCTCAACTCAATAAAAGAGAGTATGTATTTAGGAAAAGAGTGGTTATATGTAATGCCTCCCAAGGGGAACCACACCTCAAAATCTTAGATATAAGGTGTAGTAAATTTTCGTTGTGTCTCGGGCAATTCCACACTGAGTACCATGAGATAAGAAACGACATACAGAACAACGATCAGACACGTAACCACGAAACGTAATGGCAAGAGTATAGTGGTTACATTAAAAACCACATCATCTTGGGAGATGAGACAGCATCGTCAGAGGACATCCTCGACATGCTTCTCATACTTCCGCCTTCAGCCGTAGTGAATCACGAACTGTTACGAGCACACTTGATTGCTCCAGAAGTTTTTCACACTCAACATGTACTCGGTTCCTTGAATTTGAATTTATTTATAGCTTTTTAGCATCTTTTGCTCAGGTCACAATGAGGTATGGAAGGTACCGATCATGTCATTACTTAAGGTCATTGCTAAAGCCCTCCTCCCATTCGGCTGATGAAACTGAAGGGAAACCTAGTATATCATTGCCCGCGTACCTACTCACTGCCAATCTAAGCCCGCGACGTTGCTGCCTGTACCATGAGGGCTGGGTATGTTCACAGATCTGTGGTGCATGAACTTCAGAACTGGCTGTTACATATCCTAGGACTTTAAGGATTCCCTTTAGCCAAAAGTCTAATGTATTTAGATCAGGAAATAGTACAAGCCAAACCACCGGACCTCCCCAATCATTCCAGTAACAATAGTATGTTTGCTCTACATATTTCCCTACGATACATTACAACTGGCGTGACGCTCCACCATGCATTAACGACATTCGCTGACGATCATGTTCTCCAGCAGAATAAGTAAAACTTTTGACAGGAAATTGCGATAAACATCACCAATTAGCTTGTTTTGCTAGAATTCATGGTTTAGCTAGCATGTAATCGATTATGTCTGCTCAGATATTGATTGAAAAGCGTTGCTTACTGGTCCCCAAGTTGGACAAGTGGTTAGCAAGCTCGCTTACTGTGATCACTTGTGATCTAGGATCTTTTGAATGCAGTGGTTTGGAGCCCACTTTACTAAAAAAAAACTCTTGGTCTGGTCCTTATTAGAACCCCAATTCGATTAGGATGTTCATAAAAATTAACCATGCTGTTAGGATGGTCCTACCGGACTTTAACCAAAGGATATCGATCACTCGATACACTGTATGGTAGTGTTTACGTCATTGTTATTCTTAGTATGCCTATTTTGATTATTCCTTATTCCTCCACTGCCAATTGTACCGCCCTATCGCCTCTGTTTATACTGCATGTCCATTGCGTTCGGTCCCTCTGGACTTATGCTTTATCACCCTCTCTTCTCCAAGCACAACACGGTGTCCCCGTCTTTTATAATTTGAACCTGAATTTTATGTGAGTCTTTAGGCAACTTAGGCCGGGGGTGTCCTCGTCACCATATCTGGCTGTTCTCCATACTTTATGTGCTCATCACATGTGTTTTGTTGCTCTTCTGTTTACGTGCGTACTGAATCCAACATTCTGTTGCTGGGTCTTGGGACCTCCCCATTCTTATGGGGAGTCCGTAGCGCAGCCTTCACGCAGGTTTCAAGTATGCATTTTTGGAATCTCCTGATATGAATGCCTTCATAATCTCCCACACTGCCTCGTCTAGTACTATTAGCTTCGCAGCTACAAGAATCTGAAGTTTATTATCCCAGGTTCTCTGCAGACTGTATCTCTGCAACTATACGTGACGACCTACGCTTACTGGAAATTTTTAGTAGTATTTTCACACGTGCTTGTTACTCCCAAAATATGCCACACTGAAAATACTTATGTCCATACATTCATGACGAAGTGTTGTATCTTCTTTTATTTTGATAAAATATTACTCTTCGCCTTCTTTGTTGAAATATATCATAAAAGCTGGAAGTAAACAAAGTTATGATCTCTAAATGTATCTTTAGGTGACATGAAAATTGAACCAGGTTAATTACCTGCTTGTGATGGTTTCGTCAGCTGTTCATTTTTTTTTCAAAGTGCCTTTGAGGTTTAAGGTCCCTATATGACACTTATCTTTTAAAGTGTTCCATATTCATCTGCAGGAAGTGTTTCAGTAGATATGCAATTAACTGGGTTGCGTGATTTCGTGTCATGGCGAGAGTTCCTTTTTCTTCTTCATTTTATGTCTAACCAGAGCATTTTCATCTTCGTTATTAAAGCAATCGTTCATACTTTCCATGTATTTGTTAAGTTACATGTGACACGCATTCTCCCTCTCTCTCTCTCTCTCTCTATATATATATATATATATCTGTATAGAGTGATATAGTGTCATATATAAAGATCAGTTTTACTGTGCATTTTGTGCGTACCT
>JAGDQP010020119.1:0-17584 GCA_022664845.1 Lepisma saccharinum | reverse complement strand
GTGTACAGAGACTTCACGCACATATAAAAAGTTGGCAACATTTGGTCAAAGGCGTGGTCGCGGCAAAAGAAATGAAGATAGAGAGGAGAGATGACACTGACTGACTATGTTACCAACTGAAAGCTACGTACAAAAAGTTGATAAGACATGAAGGCGGTGAATTTACTAAATTTGGGACAAAAAGCACAATAAGCAAAGGAAGTGAGGAATTAGAGAGAGAAGTAACTGGGAGTCTATAAGAAGCTTCCTGAAGGAGTAATGCGAGAAAAGAAAATACAGGAAAATCATAATTATAATAGTTATTATTATTATTATTATGCGACAACATAGTCACTCTTTGTAATTATATCTTGATAATATCCAGAGTTATAATTTTCCCTTGTTTCTTTTTCCAGTTCCTGTAATTTGAAATTTCTACTCGTAAAATTCCACTAATGGATTCACTAGTGTCAGAAATATGGCTACACATTTGATCAGATAGTGTGATGATACTATTATGATTACGGAAATTGCCATTGGAAAGTTAATTCTTTAAATTAAAGAGCAATACAGAACAATACGAAACCAAACTCACTTTATTCCTTGAAACTGTTCGCCATTTACATCGAAGCATAATCGACAACAATTTGGAAAGTCACTTATTACGATACATGCCCAGTAGAATGGCATGCATTTCATCCTTGATTACTGTTTTCAGCATGGCAATGTCTCGTGGTTTCCATTATTGTGAACCGTTTCTTTCAGATAGCCACACAGGCAATTGTCACAGGCTGTGAGATCGGGGGAGCGAGCTAGCCATTTTACCGGTCCTCTCCTTCCCAACCACTTGTTTGACAATTGACAATCCAAAATTTCAATCCCCGCAATAGCATACTGGGGAGGTGTACCGTCCTGTTAGAATATGCAATGGTTGTGTTCATCATTATGTATCATGTATCAGTGGCACCACAAGTTCTAAGGACGTCACAATACCGATCAGCATCAACAGTCCCCTCCAACATTCTCATTACTAACAATCCTCTCCAACCAAGAATAGCCTAAACAGCAACAGATCCGCATTTTGAACATGTTTCTTGAATAACTCGAGGATCCTCTGAAGCATAATAATGACACTTATGTCGAGTGTCACAGCTTTATCAGAGAAATGCTTGTTGCTAAACCAAAGTTTATCATTTTCGCATTTCCTTCAAACTCACAACACATTTGCGTCCGTCTGACAGCGTCATCCTCCTTTAGTTTATGGACACCAATCGGTTTCTATGGACGGTAGCTCGTATGTCTTAAAACACGGGACACACTGGCTAGGCTGGTGCGAAGTTTACAAGCATCTTAGCGGGTCGATTTCTGAGAGCTATTGGGAAACACTGCCACAATCTTTACAGATTCTGCTGCATCTGCGCTACTGCGAGGTTTTCCACGGAGTTATCCTTTCTTGGTGTTTCTCGTTGCAAGCAGCCGTTTTCTCCGCTTTCCCACAATCGACGGCAGTATTATAATTCGTTGAATTGACGTATCGCCAGTCTCAGGGACTCACGGTCATTCTGGAATGCAATCGCCCACGTTGTAACTGTAACTTGCTGCTGCATGCTCAGCGCCATACTGGCTAACCATATTTCTGACTCACCCTCTAGTTGGAATTCATTGTGCAGCAGTACTTATCATATTCCGTAGGTTATTCTTCTGTGTTATCTTGCTTGTCATTATCATTATGGTTCGGATTGTGCAACAGAGCCCGTGCCTTAGTTTAAGTGCAACGTATCATTCGCCGGGAAAAAAGTGATGAAAATTCTGGAAAATTTTATATGGGTCAGTCTAGAAAGTGTTGGAAATCAGCTTGGGCGGTAGAAAAATTCTAATCGGTACTATTTCATTAATATACAAGCAATGAAGAATCAAAACTCGGATGAAATTCTGTTTCATTATTTTTATGGGGTTACTAGTGGAGTGATTATGCCAGATCCTCGGTGGGGAGCGTTATCGTCAAATTCTGGAGTGCACCCGCAAATTTAATTTTTTTTACGGTCAAAAATCGATATAAACCGTGCAAAACTCCACTTACATCTTCCAAATTTTGACGTTACCTTCTCCCAACTTAAAAATCTCGGCGGAATTCCTGGGTAGAGAATTAACGTTCGTTAATATTCTTTCAAAGAAAATGGCTAATATCCCCAATATTGTCTCTTTCGTAGAGCACTTACAGCAGAAGAGAAATACAGCTAACATCTTTTCCATATATTTTTATATTGTTATGTCAATATGTTGGTAATTATGTGAACTTCATCAGAATCAAACACTAATATCTTGAATGGTCAGAAATTTTTCATATTCATACTGCTCAAGCATTTAATGCGCCCACAACACTGCTCAAATATAGAACCAAACACCTTTGTAAGCTTTTAAAACACCTTCACGGTTGTGTATGATCAAAAGGTTATTCAATGTTCATGATATTTCTTTTCGTGTGTTCTTTTGAGTGAGATTATTGGGTACGATTACACTTTATATGATAGAGTAGACCAGTTGGTCCTGCATCTTTAGCTGAATGGAGCACATAAAAGGCCGTTAGGGACATAAACCAACTTGGTATGCAATTATGGAGAGAGGGGAAGAAATGAACAGTTTTGTCCGTTGGTGAAAATTTATGCTAATTGCTAAGGAAACATTAACTTTAATGCAGGCCATGGTCAAATGCATTTCCGTGGCTAAAACACTGTGATGAAGAAAGAAACTGAGGGTACATGATATTATCTTCCTTCCTCGCCGTAATAAAGGTGAGTTTATTACAAAACAAAATTTCCGCACGTTTCAGACACCGGAATGGAGTGTCTTACGGAATATTCTTGATTACGGAAAATAAGGCGATGTAAACCTCATAAAGAAAACAAGGTTGGAAGTTGAACTTTCTTCTGTTCTCTGTAATGAATATTCTGTTACCAAATCTAATGTAGTTACATCAGAAGTTCCAGACCCCTTTTCACTAGTTTGTGGGAGGTGGCTTCAGTACTTCTGCCTCGTATAGACTGTAGCCCTTCATCATATTATTGAGTGATTACCACGTGATGACTGCCGGGAAATGTGGCATTATTTCTAGTGATGTTGCCAGAACAAATCAGAATTCACAACATTCACGACTGACTTCTACATTTGGACATATTCCTTTTGTTGGATCCTTCTCTCAACGACTGGACTGACTTACTGAGGAGGTATCGCTACTCGATATCGTTTAAAAGTGTAGAGTACTTCTATACCGAAACTTTCTCCTGAGGTATCGATTATTTGCTACGATACCAACCAATTTTTGTGTCAGCCGGGTGGCCGTGCGGTCTGCGGCGGAAGGCTAACGGCATGAAGGTGCCGGGTTCGAGTCTCGGAAGGGGTATGGGTGTGGATTTTAATAGCTAAGGGGTGAATCGTGACGAGCCGAAGTCCAAAGTTACTAGACTGGCCTATATAAAAATAAAGTTTACCAAAGTTTTAACAATTTTTGTATCGCCATAATGCCCATGTCTGATACATCATATAGGTCAGCATACACATGACCACAATAACACATACGTGCTTTGTACTCCAAGAGCCTTAGTTCATGTAGAATGTGTATACGGTACGAGAGTATCATTTTTTTCAGCATACAACTCACACTGGATTTTTCGATGCGCAGTTCTTTTATAGAGACAACGAACGCTTTTCTTCGGGGACTGCAACACATTGCCTAATACACGACCGGCGTTCTTTGGTTTGGAGCTCCGTGGTCTTCCCGACTGCCTTATGTTGTGGTTTTCACCAATTCTGTGATTCTAAATGTTCTTGCTTAAGTCACTATGATTTTCTTTAGAAGTTCTCATTGAAAATTGTCTCCAAGGATAGACCACCTACCATTGCACCTTGTTTCGGTCACCAATTGTTCACGAGTGGACAAGAATACTGATTACTCTAAATATTCTTTAACACAATACTTATTATATTATCTATCTACTGCTATCGTACATCGTGTGTGTATTACTATAAATTACGTATTCATTACTAGAATTACGTATTCATTACTAGACCTACAGTTACCTTTCTCCACATCTCGTAATTTCTATTTTGTACAGATGTTTTGTGAAACTTTATTATTTTTCTTACTGTTGTCCACAGGAAGTGTAAGTAATGTGGTTAGGAACAGTGAAGAACGTATAACGTATTTCTGAACGTGACTTTTGATAGTTTTTTTTTTGTCATTTTAGTTTTCCAGGATTACTTTTAAATACTTCTTGCATATATTTCGGTTTCCAATATAACCTGATGAACTTCGTTTCACTCATTTCAATATCAAACACCTTCAATATACAGCGCTAAAATTTCTTTATATCATACTTGGTTATAAAAATAGGGCCACCCCTCCCCTCAGATACCATCAGGATTTTATCCCCATCCCACTAATCGTTTTTTACTTATTTCGTAAGCTACAAGAACCACTCATTGATGATGTTCTAAACGTTTTGTGAACACAAGTGAAAACGAATTGATCAATAAGTGTCCAACTATGATTGGAAGTGAAATAGTACACATGAACTTATCAAAAGATGAGGTATTAAAGGAGCAGAAAAGATACTTTTTTTAAATATCTAGACCGCCCTAGACCACGACAATTGGTCTCTCATGGGAAGAAGTTAAATTAATGAAAAAACAGAAACATAGATTAAAATGTCTGGCAAATCCTACTAAAAACATTACTACTATCGATAGTGAGGAAACCTTGGAATATAATGAAATAGATTTCTTGTCGCTTCTTCCTACGTGTCAAAAACTAATGTAGTCACAAGAATTGTTGATCGTTCTTTTGCAAGATTTTTCGTGTCATTTCTGCTCAGCCGTCAAAATTTGAGGTGGTCCTTCATAATATTTTAATGGCGTATAAGCTAGATAAGTGAGAAGTGGGTGGGAAATACTACTTACTTAGTAACACAGTACAATGCTACAAGTCACATGATGCAAGTCAGGTATAAGGTATAATCAAGATCCAGTCGTTAGAATGCAGAAAAACCGCTGGACATAGTTTACCTTTCGTGTTTCTTTCTTATCTCAGTCCTGACGTCATTTTGTTTGGGATTTTTTTGTGATTAATATTTCTCTATCCCTTTCCCCTCCTCCTGGCGAGCCAGATCCATTTTAATAATAGCCCTTACAGTGTGAAAAAATTTACTTAAGCATGTTCATACTTTCCAATTCATAATACAAGCGGAAAATTTTATCCCTAATCTGCTCTACATACCCTTTTACATACGATAATCGGTTTGCAAGTAGATTAAGCCTTGTTGAACAGCAAAAGATTATTATGAAAATCTACTTTGCTCTGATGGAGCAATAGATTTTGTACTTTTAAACCGTTCACAGCTAAACCTTGAGTGCCACTGTAGCCAACTGCATTGTCCCTTATTATTACCATGACAACTAATATTTAGGTACTGTCTTTCCAACTAGAATGTCAAGATAAACTTGTCTTATTACCAACGATTTATCGGTATTACACAAGGTTAGACTCAACGTCTCCACAAAAGTTTGCTATATTATGCAGGTCACGATTGAAGGCTATTTTTATGATATCCATGCACACGATTGCAGGGGGGAGTGAAAGGGAAGGCTATCGCGAGGCTATTTTTTCTGTCGCCACGAAACAAGTTAGTTAGCCTTTCCTTTTCTTCTAGTATCAAACCAATGTGTGAATGTGTGTGTGTTTTCGTGTGGTCGGTGAAAACACGTGAGAAAGGAATCCTTTATTTCACTCTCTCTCTCTCCCTCTCTCTTTGAACTTCAGCGCAAAGTTTCATCATCCTCCCGCGCGCGCGCGCGCGCAATTGCTTCACGCAAAAGGAAAAGCCCGAAGAGCAGGCCGGGCTCAATCAATAACAAAATCACATGCGTGTGGTGGACGCTATTTAGGTCAGTCACGTGATATTCAACATTGGCTTGTTGCCTTTTTACTTAGGTTTTTCTATTCCAGGAATTCCACTTTTATTAATTCATTTTTCACCTCTTGTAACCTCCTCCGTATAATAGTGAACTTGAAATTCCATTATGGATAAACCTTTTTGTACGTCTTTGCTCAGAGAGAGTTTGGCAGCCTTGAGTTTACAAGGACGGAGAAAAGAGGAGAGAGTTCCCACACATTAAAAGCAGTTTTAAACAATGATAAAAATCTACCTAAACTATTTGTATTAACTATTTTGACCGTTGGACTGTATTCTTAACAACTTCCTTGCTCTACTTTCTGAGATCTAAATTTTAGTATATGGAACAGAAACGTTCAAATACAATCCTCTGAAAGTGTTATACATATTCCTTTTCATTAAAGAAGTCACACTGTAAATATTAAACCACTAAATCGTACATATTGAAGGAAATAACGGTGATGAATTAAAAATAAGCTAGCCTAATAGTTTTGATTATAGGCATATGCGTCATTTAATGAGTAATCAGGTCGTTACTGATTTAAGTACTCTAATTAGAACAAATTGTGTCATGATGCTACATTGCTTATAAATTCAAGATATGTTATATCAGGATATATGAGTGAATGAAGGAATAGACCATATACCAGATCAAAGAGTAGTCTGCATTATGGCAACGCAGATGCACGGACATGTGAATTTATCAGTAAGAATATACCGTCGTTTGCTTAGTTCAATGTTTTAATGCAGGATCATATTTGGATGATAAAATAATGTGTTTCATAGTCTTTAGTGTCTCAACAAATGTTCCTCGCCGTATTTAATCTTAAGTATATGTCTTCGCTGATATGAACTTTGTTCTTAATAATGAGGGAATATTTGCCATTGTGTGTAATGTAGAGAACTCAATTTTCACGGCTTACTATTCTACACTTCTCACCTAGCTAACAATCTTATCTATTTAACCTAAAATTATGTTACTTTGAATTTATTTATGACCTTTAGGCATCTATGGCTCAGTACGAATAGCGTTGTGGAAAGGATGCTGGAAGGAGTTATCGAAGGCTTAATGTTTTAATGTAACATGTATTGCCTGATGTGACTGAGTAAAAACCTAGGTCAGGATAGTCGTCGCTGGTATTGAACCCAGGACCTCCCGATTGCAAAGCCAACGTCTACCAACTGAGGCCACTCGGTAAATAATAAGGCGACGTTGGAATCTTAAGCTCTTAAAGAGTTTACTATCTTTCGGATAATACACTCAGTTACACACAACTATACATTATATATATCGCTGAAGAAATTATTCTTTCTTTGTGCTATATATGCCTACAATAAGTGTAAGAAGCTTATCAACATTTCTTTATTTGAATTTTGAACTATTCTTGCCCTCTTCTTTTCTATCGTTTACTTTTTAACACCGTTTATACTTTAGCGATAAATTTGGAAAGTCTCGACAACTTTTTTTAATAGTCTATCGTTTGTACTTTAACTATAAAATATTTCGAATACATCGCGTAAACATTCTATTCATAATATACCCTAATAAAGATTATTGCTTACTAACGACTTGAATTAGTTTCTTTAATATATTCAGTGTTTAGAAAATGGCACGTGGAGGGTTTTACCACTTGATAATACGATGAAAGTGAAAACAAACAAAAAGTTCAATTAAAGTTTGTTTGAAAATCGCATCGTGTTACAGATAATTGACCTTCAAGCTCAAATCACGAACAATTTTATGTAATTATTACTGTTTCGTTATGCATCACACACAACGACAGTGTCGTTTGGGATGCATATCTAGTAAGGGGTGAACATATCTTTTGCCTATGTAAAATTACTGAACACGAAAGAAGAAATAATTATTCACTGATATCTAAAATAATTCACTTTTGGTTCTACATGTCCAAGATGATTGCTTAGAATGTCTTAGGGTTGTCCAAATGTGGTCGCCAGAAATGTAGAAATGACGAACCTGAAAGAGGAAAAAGCATAATTATTTTACTGTGACTTCACAAATGATATGGTTGTTTACATTAAGATTAAAACAGCAATAGTGGAAGAAACACTCACAAATAATGTTTATTTTCTGTGGCTTGATAAAAAAAAGAGAAGACATAGATTCTCCACTGGAATAATGGAAGAAAATTCAGTCTTTAACATGTTTACTTAATACAGAACAAAATCTAAATTGTACAAAAAATGAATATTTCTTATGCGTCTTAAAAAAGCCTATTTTACACATGTCGATTGGGTTAACGTTTGCTTACTTCTTGTACACTTATTCACACATTTGTTAAGTTTAGGTGTAATTTAAAGTGTCTTTGGTAACTCTGGAAAGAAACTAAAGTAAGTTGGCCGAAACACGAATACAGTCTTGGTTGGCCTATTTCTTTAACCAGCTGAAGTATGAAAAATATAACAAAGTCGACTTTCCCTCGTATTTAAAAAAAAAATAATTTGAAGTGAAAGCTTCTCTCATACCTTGGAGGATCGTTCATGGTTCATGTAGTACTCGTAACATTATTTATTCTGACATTGTCGAGAAAATGCGTTTTGAGGTCCAAACAAGTGTTTAGAAGTAATTATGTTAAACAAAGTTTACAAAAAGCGTGAATCAGGTCTCACAGAACACATTCTCAATTAAGTGGAAGATACCATTGAACAATTGTGATAGGGTTCAATTACTACAGTAATTAAAAAAAATGACAATTAGGAAAGTTTGATGTGTTGAAGGGACGAACTAGTGGACTCACTCAGACACGAAATTGGTTTTACCTTTTTGCACCTGGCAACACTAACATGCAAAGGAGGTTGAGGTTACGTCGTCATCTGTATACGTAGCACAAAGTAACCCTACAACAATCACCATGATTTTGTCAAAAGAGATTGGAGCTACATAATCCAATATATTTCGCCACTTTAATGGTTACGTCCGACACTCTCAAATGACACCTCGTGACCTTATACCTTAACAGGCTAAGAAGAGATTCACCTGTACATATAAGTAAAATTGGGTTTTAAGAGTGAGACGTCACTGCAAATGCAAAATAAATATTTGTGTGATTCCCCCATCATATCAGGCTAGGTAGCACATGTAGTGGTTTGAGAGGATTTGCACTTGGAATGGATAGCCTAATAAATTGGCAGCTAGCGCTTGATGGTCAAATTCTGGACAACTAACTTTATGCAGGGAAGCTACAGTATATTTTTGTGTTGTTTTGGAACAAAATTATTCTTACTGATAAGTGGAAAACTCTCCAGTACATGGACAACTCGGAAAGTCATTACAAAGGTTTCCGCCAAATCTCCAACAGTTACAAACAATCTACTTGTTACCATACCCGCCGTAAAACCAGGATCATGCACCTCGGGTTGCCAAGGACTCTATTGAAGTCACCATCCCGATATTTGCCTGGTGAGACACAAAAAACCTGGTGACATTTACTTAGGATAATGAAAGTGAGAGGGACTCGAAACCGCGCCGTATCCCCAGTGCTTCTCTAGACTGTAAGAATAAGATTAGGAGTATAGGGTTCGCAATTCTAGAGAAAATTGCTATGGTGATAGAGATTTTCATTTGTTTTGTTTGTGTACAAAAATAGTACACCAGTTGCAGTTTCTAATTACAAGAGAATTTCTACTTCAGAATTTTACATAGCTAATACATTGAAATTGTAATGGATGTATTTGTAGTATGTCTGGACATCGAATATAAGACAACTGAAAATTGAAAAAAAAAAGGAAAAAAAAAGCAGAATTATCATATTTACCATGAGAACCTAGTTTTTAAATATGATTGTAAATATTAGTTGTGTGTTTACAATCATTATTAAAACAATCTGAAAATATATAATTCCATGATTTATTAAAATTGTCCAGAATTTAATGTAAGTTCTTTCCGTCTGCATAAACAGACAACTTTCCAGATTTTTGTATCCAATATTACTGTAATTTCCAAAGCTCAACAAATGTACGCGATTGAGATGGTATCGAGATCAGACGACGAGATTGCATACAATCTCGGTCTCATCTCGAGTCATAGTTACCTGTCTCGGTATCAGTCTCGTGTTGAGTTATAAATACTCTTCCTAATCCAGGTCTTGTCTAGCCTCGACATAGATGGTGCGAAATTAGTAAGTTAGATAATTATCTCTCAATAGAGTGTTTGCCCTTGATTTCCGCCAGTTTGTTCTATAACTGAAATTAATTTTCTATACTTAATTTTGTTTGAGTTTGTCGCTTTGAAAAAACAAAAATTAATTGAACCACTGTTATTGAATACTAGATTTCCCAAAGGATGGTAAGTAGTAGCAAAACAGAGAAATGAAAAAAACATTTCTACAGTGCAAATATTTTGACCCGAAGAAACTCTTTTCGATATCAAAAGTACCGTGTGATCCTGTGATGCCAAAATTGGTAGACTAATTACGTCATTTTGTTTTAGTAGCCGGACGTTACAAACAAACGTTTATCATCATAATTTTACTGGAATCCTTTATGTTTGATGACTTGGGGTTGCTTTGGGCATTACTATATTTTCTCTAGGTTACTGTGAATGCTCTTGTGAGATTAAAAATGGATACTTGTATAATCTGTTTGTATCTAGTTCGTTAGATTGCAATTGTGATTACCTGGAGGTCAATTATTGATTCCTTTGTTCTCTCGCATTAACGGCAAGGGAGTTGGGTCGCCATGTTCAAATTAGCTGAAAGTTGTATATGGTAAGTTTGACAAGTGAAAATCTTTCTCTTATATAAAATGAATAAAAGTCTCAAAGTTTTGAAACTTGATTCAAGTATTGCTATTCCAATTGAAGTGATTAAGAGTATATTGGTATGTTTATGGTGTTTACAAGTTTAGAAGATTTGAAGATAAGTCTCCTTTAGATTATTTTTATCTCCGTTGTTCATTTACCTCATATTTTAGCTGTGAAAGAGGAACTGCTTGCTAAATTTGTATTGTACTTCTGTTTCATCCCCAATGTACAGTATTGTACTTTCTCAAGTTCCTTTTGTCTTTCTTTGTTTTCTGAATTAGAGGATATAAAGGATTTTACTTGGTTCGGTTCGGTTTACTTGGTTGCTTCAAGTCATCTAAAACATTAACAAAGCACTTTGAGAATTGGTATTTCAGTTTCTGTAATATGTTCCAAATACTTTGAATTGTTTTTGTTCCTTAATAACCTCAAACACTTCTTATTTGATGTTTGAAGACATGTAGATTTTTTAAATTTAACAACTTTTCTGTCAGTAAGTCTTTATTTTCAATACAATTATAACTTAAATTAGGGCCCAATATTTGCACATAAGGTAAATTAGGGCCCAATAGGTCACATTTGGGTATATCTTTATGGAATTTAAATTCTTGTGTTTTCACATAGGTTCCGAATGACCTTTGATGGTTTCACCTGGAATGATTCTATTTGATATTGATGAAATACACATGACCTTGTCATCGCCTTATTTTTCTTTTCTCTTTGAATCTTCATTTACATCCTAAACCAGTTTGTAGCCTTCTAAGAACATAATCAACCTCCTAAAGTTGGTTCCGAAAAATAATTGTAATCAATGAACATACACAGGCTTTGAACCCGGAATCACCTGCACAGAAAATGGGCGTACTAACCATACAGACATTCAGAGTCACATTTTGTTTACATTTTATTTACTTCACCTTCTTGCTCCAAAGGAGGCGTTAGTGATTCATTGTGAGAGTCCTGATGTGTAAGTCAGAAACAATCAAACTTTATTAACTATTCTTCTCGAAATTTGCAGTAGATATATTTAAATTCATCCAACGCTATTGTATTTTCTGTATCCCTATTAGAGTTTCGATTGTTATTTAGTAGAGTTTATCTCTTGGCTAACCGAAATGTTTGCTTGAGTATTTTCTAAAATTTCTTGAAGAGCTTAAGGAGACTTAACAGCTCGTTAGCATTTCTTGTGAGCAAAATAAAAATATGATATTCCTCCAAAGTGCATTGGACAAATTCCAACCCTATGCTAAACTGATGACACTACAAAAGTTTCTGAATATTCTCGAATATACTTCATTTTGTCTTTCTCTGCTTATGCACTGAAACTATAATCAAAGAATGGGTATGTTTATTTGTAGCACAAAACAATGTTAATTGAAAGAAACTACTTTATTTAGAGTACCCATACAACTATATACTTCAATTATCCGTGGGGATATCGACATCGGAAAAAGAACTTGACATTTTCTTACAACCTCCGTTCTTTTCCTTTGAGCAACACCATCGTTACAGAACGCTGGCTGGATAATTCAGTGAACCCATTTAGAAGAAATGAAGGCACAGTTAAAGAAGAGGAGAAAGCAATTCCGTGAAGATGGTAGCCGTCAACTAGAAAGGCAAAAGGAATGAAGAAATGGAAGGACATGGAAGAAATGAAGGAAACAAAGATAAAAAAAAGGGCAACATGAAAAAAAAAATACGTTAACACCTTACACAAGTGACATCTGTTATTGGATTTTCTCTTTTTTTTCTTCTTCTTCTCTTCCCAACTAATCTACTCTATGAGACTTGAAAGGACAGAATTCTGGCAAGCTTAATTCTTTTTTATCTTCTTTCTGTTTCAACGGCTTCTCTTTTCTTTTATCGATGTAAGGAGGACTAGATTTGTACACGTGGCAAATCGTTGAGTTTTGCTCTACAATCGTGTGATAAATCTCGAAAGCGCTCTGAGATTTCAAAGAATGGCTCATCGTGTTAACATGGTGTCTTTATTTCTTTTGCAAATATTATGTTGCATAGAAGAGATTATACAAAGATGGTTTTATACCGAAGTTCAGAAAGAGAAGATTAGAATGTATTTGATTTGCATACGGTAGGTGTTCCATTGCAAGGACTTCCAAGTATTTGAACATATTTAAGTGAATATACAAAGCGAAATAAGTGAAAAAATTGTCATAGTGGAGAAGCACATCTCATACCATAATAACCGTTTTAATATCAATACATTTCCATCTGTTATTCTCCCGCTGTGTGAAATTCCTCCTTTATTTACTCTTATTTCTTCTAGCCCAAATTTAGATTTTCGCGCCTCGCTTTCGTACAATCAATAATCTTCCTAAAATGATTTGTCAGTTCTACTTACTCAAACATTCATGTATACTGTTAACATTATTATTTATCCACTCCAGAAGCCAAGGGATACAAGTGATAGTTATAAACGAACATTGCATGAAGTCACTTCAAACGATGTTTCTTTAAACAAAGCTTCTAACTCATACATCTTCAGCTTCTTTTTTTAACAGATTTACAAATGTTCCTCCTGATCCAACAATTTTATTTTTGAAGGGATTGACTATTTCCAAACATGCATCACAATCATGGCTACAAAGATTTGATTCACTTCCCCGTAATACATTTTGTTTTTACCAGTTGAAGAAGACATTAATTTCAACTCAGTAGCTTGCATACATTCTCTGGGTTAAATTCATCAATGATATCTTCTTAATCGGGTCGAATATTGAAACCACTCTTGAGTAGATCAATTCTTTCTGTAGGATTAGAGTTTTTCTTGTAAAGCGGCATCACAATGACACTTCTCTCTGCATCAAACCTTCCAAAAACTTTAAGTGTTTATACTAGTTCAGATTTCAACTATATCATACAAGGGAGAGCTATTATTTTTCTTACTTAAAACTTTAAAGGACTCAAATACACTACCAAACCGCGAAACTAAAATGTTATATTCCAGTTTATTTTTACCGCCAAGACTAATACAGATCCTTCAGTCTTTCTTCTCTACTTTAGAAACTTTATAACTTAAATTAGCTTCTCAACAACCATTCGCCGTCAGAAATTTCCTGTTCAACATGAATCATATCATTTGATATCCGTCTTCCAACTCTACCAGCAGGCACATGGACAAAAAGCAAATATAACATCTGTGCTAACTCATAACTACGTTTTATATCAATATATTTGGAATAATACCTACAGAATAATTGGAAAGTTCGCTTTACAACCAAAAGAACAGAGAAAACCTACACCTTTCTTTCTCTTTTAAAACAAAGCAGACTAAAAAGACATGTTTAATCTTCTCGCCCTGCAATGAAGCACTTGATAATTTGCTGCGGAGACACAAGCAATTCCAAACCCACTTGAAGTTGTACATTCCGTTGCTAGAACGTGAAAATAATCGTCATTCATTGTAAGACAGAGCTGAAGTTGGGCCGGAATGGAGTTCTAACATAGTTAAAGTGTAGCCTCGAGAGTACCGGCATAAAATAAGGAAGGTTCTGCCTCAATTACTTCAGAAGTATTTACGACGTATATTTTGACAACTGAAAAGTTTAATCTGAACTGTTAATATCATCATCATTTTGTGTTCTTGTCATGACAATTTATATTAACTATATAATATATTTTTAAATAATATTCACCACCAGCGACCACTCTTAAGTATTTAGTTTGCTATTGGTTACGCGTGTTTTAGCCATTGTTATGACGCTCTTAAATCATATCCTTCATATTAAAAGATACATTGATTATCCTTTTTGCTATTGTAAAATTATGTTAAAATGTCTTTTTATAAATTTATAATTTAACCGTTCCGTCTAACATGCTTTTCCAACTTCAACACTGGTGTAAGATTGCGGCAAAGAAGCATCGTCTAAACTTACTCAGGGACGATCTGCTTACAAATCTACCAATCTCCTCTAATGGAACAGCTTGGTTTTCAGACGAGAATCCATCGAATTGTTTCCTGTGAGTTGACCTTAGGGCAAGTTTATTAGCGAGTCACTGCCTCTCAAGAATCGCTTAGAAAACTGCATTGGTGCTAGTAAAGATTCGTTCAGATTAACGAGAAAATAATCCTGCTTTGTTCTGCCGATAAGCTAAGATAAATACTTCGTTCTGTTGATTGGGGTTCTGGCGATGGTTAACACATACCCTCTTTTAACAATGATCGACTCAACTGTAGTAACCTTTGAATGAATTCTTATTATCTTGCTGGTATGTTGATTATTATTGCCTAAATGATATTTTTTTCTTTATTTTTGCACCAGCGAAAGGAATATACAGGGTGAAACAATACCTTTTTGGGGGAACTTCGGGAGGTGATTCCTGATATTGAAACCAGTAAACAAGTTCGAATGAACATGGGTTGTTTTGGAGATACAGCGTTTCCAACTTGGAGCCCAAAGTCGACGCTTCACAGTGGGAAGAAAATGAATAATTCTCCATAATCAGAAACGACACATTGAATGAATATTTCGTCTGCGGATGGATATCAGAAGTGAAAACACGATGTCACGGTATTGTTAGTTTTGCTAACCTTGTATAATGTTATTTTTTTTTCAAATAGCACTAAGTCATGTTACTGAATATTTGGCATCCCCTACTGAGGATAAACAACATAAGTAAAGCACACACCGCAGTGTTGCAAACTATGGATACAACACGAGATGAAATATCATAGGATAATACGTAGTTTGTATAAGATCGCGAATACCTTTCTGTCTTATCGGTAACAATTAACATTTTTTCCTTGACTTATCAGAAAGCCCTATTAAGTATTACTTGACATTGCTTCATTGTTAAGGATTGTTACCTCTATACTACATGTCTGCTTAATCAGAAACAAGATAACTAGAAAGCTTTTGGGTTAGGCATTAATGTCAGCAATTAAAATATAAACTTTCAGCTACATATAGTGTAATTGTCTACCTAGCAATATTTATTAAAGAAAGGTCGGTAATTATTAGACTCTGACTCTTCAATTCACAATAATTTAGTAGGAATAATGGGCAGTGCCCTCTATATTTTACATGTAAAATGTATGGCTAGAACTAAAGGGACATGTTTCTAGTTTAGAACAGTATGAACATACAGTATATGATACAGTTTAATAGTACATGTCGAATCAAATCACACTTTCTCTATAACCTTACTCTTTACTTAAAACTTCTAAATGTCAACGAATTTCCACTTAAATAATATAAGGAATATCATATTCGAATATAAGGGAAGAAACATGTCAAAAACACAAAACCAAACGCGATCATAAAAAAACCTAACATGTTTAAACAATTAGAAAACACGACCGCTAAAACGTTATTTTAACAAACCAAAATCAACGTATTTTTGAATTTTGAATTTATTTGTAAGGTAACTATGGCTCAGGCCGAATGGATGATGATGAGATGAACAAAGTAGGAGAAAATTGGAGTACCCCGAGAGAACCCATACACACGGTGCTTGTGTACCACAAAGCCCACATGGCATGATCAGGAATCGAACCGAAGACCCCTAACACCAGAGGTGAGCGCTATACCATTTAGCCACCTCAGCCCCAAGGACAACATATAATCAAATATAAGCGCGTAGGGCAATGAATAAGATTCCTCTGATAGAATAGGTGCTATAGTTTTTATCTGGCGCCCAGGGTGGCAGTTCATGGAATTAACATGGTTATCAGTAGCTAGGTGGTCCACAGATACCGTGGCAGACATGGTTCATGCTGATGGCTCATGATGTGTGTTCCTTGTGTGTAGCATGGTTGAAAAAATATGTGAATGGAAGTCTAGAAGGGTCTAATTTAGTGTAATGATACCAGAAGTAGAGAGCACCAACGAATGTATGAAGCCTTCAGTAACAACTGTCTACAAGGTGTGGTCCAAGCTGAAGATCGATCTGTGATGTACAGGAATGCATCATCCTTTGGTAGAAGTCACTTGAACCATGACTCGACAAACATACGCTGCATTACCACCGTTGCCAATGATAATCTAATTCTAGACACATCCACTATTCAGGTCGATAACTGTCAAGTGCATCGGTCCAAACATGTCTATGGCTGGTTCAACGAGAATACAGAGGACCAATTAGATCTGTCCTGGCCAACAGAGTCCCCAGATTTGAATTTTAATTGAAAAACCGTGCGACTATGGAGAACAGTTCAAGCAGAAATATCCGAGGAAACTTCCTGAACTTCGTAAACAGTTTACAACGACATAGTTACAAGTCAATATTCACTACAGGCACAATCCACATACTTCTAGAATCAACGTTACATTGCATTAGTTTTGTGAATCGCTTCAAGAAAGGACCTTGATTGGAGGACTGTTACGAACAATTTTGTATAGGGATCTACTTTTTTCCATGTACTGGTATGCTTAACTAAATTACGTAGAATTAAAATTAAGTAGAATTAATTTTTATTTAGTGAAATATCTTTTGCTCATTTATTTTCTGTAGTTGGAACTTATACATTATTTTTCTGTTGTTGCAGGCAGCTTCCAAATACTGTGAAGATGGTCACTTGTAAGTATATAATCAATAATTTTACTTAAAAAAAAAAAAAAATATTTAGAGGTTCATTTTGGACCAATGTTATTGATCGACATGCACGGCAGTGCATGAGCCAAGTTCTTCACGTCAGAAAACGTTAGCACTGCCAGAAGCATGTTATACAGGAACAAGAGTTTATGGCAAAATCGACGATTTGGGGGCCCCGTAAGAAAAAAGATGTTAAAGATAGGAATATGAGCTTTTGCCGTTAAGGAGATATGGCAAATATGTGCAGATGTACAAAATTTCATATTCGTATCTCAAACTATGTTCTAGTTGTGGACCCCTGAAATTGCACATTTTAGGCTAACTGACTCACTCACTCACT
>JAGDQP010020118.1:12509-33792 GCA_022664845.1 Lepisma saccharinum | reverse complement strand
TTCTGGATTTGGTAGGGATCTTAGACAGTCGTAACTGTGGGTTCTAGGGAGTTTCCTGAGTGAAATCAGCCAGATGGAATGAATATATTTTCTACTTGTCCCTACAGGGCTCTCCCCAATCTTTAAAATTAATAAGTACCATATAGATCTAAAAAAATATAATGTAACGATATATAATAATATCATCTTCTTAATCACTATTCGTTAATTTTGCTATATAACACTGTTTATATATCTACTCGTCACAACCTTTCTTAGCACTTTCCACTACTACGTATGCCACGGTTTTAAAACATATAGTATAACATGTATATGTACTAGGCTATACATTTACCATATAAGAACAAACATGGAAAATATTCCTTAAAATTTAGATATGGACATTTTAATCATTGTAGGTAATAGAAATATTCTTAACACTGCAAAGGAATAGTCAATGCATTTTTCAAAATTGTTCTCAAATTAAACTATAAACATTTTTAATACAATACAACCATCGGATCATTCTATATATTTTGTTTCTTTAAAAATATTATCTAAGATTTACATTTATTAAACATCATAAGCATAGCTAACATTAAATGCATATCAGAATACATTGACTATATTCCTCACATATTATTGAGGAATATCGAACGTAAAAAAATAAACACTTGCGATGTTGATAAGCATTCCAAATTTTTATATCATTCAAAAACAAGCGGTATTTTTATTCGTCTCCACGTTATCAGAATATGTCTACTCTTAAGGACGAAAAAACTTTCTCGATTTTATATGCATTATGCAAAGGAATTCCTTAAAACATTTTCATAACAATTAAGTAAAATTATTTTGACCTTACAGTCAGAAGCAAGCACGATGCTTAGAGTTTCGTATTATTTTCATCCTTACTTCGGATTTTTGATATAGTTTGATACATATCATTGAGATGTGTTAATAAAGCGTCCATTTATTAGACACAAAATTTAAGTATTCAACAATTGTGAAGCGTTTTACATTTTCTTCCGCTGTTCTTGTTTTTATATTGAATTATATCATTCATAAGTAACTAATGCATTGATCTTAACTTCAAAAGATTTACATTACATCAGTTCACTGAGAAACATTTCCACGTACGCATAAAAATATATGATGTATCAGGCAGAAAATATTCGCAATGAACCTATCCACCTTTCTTTGTGGATCAAATATGTAATTCTTTATCATTAAATATGCATTTAAAGTGGATAAAACTTCAACAAAATATAAATATTATTTATGACTAGAGTTTAGAATTTTGACGGACATAAAATTATTCATATTTCTTCTAAAATTATCAGCAGGGGATAAGTGTTTTCCTTCTAAGGAATCGTTCTCTAATATATGATGATTAATGTCTAATATTCAACATTAATTCTATCCTGAATGCATGGAAACCATTATAATTTCAAAGTTATTACTAACTACCGCGCAATCATTTTATCCCAAACGATTATTTAGATTGTGATGCAATTAATTTTGCCATTCTCGGATACGCTTTAATATCATTAAATATTTTCAACTACTCGGTCTAATTCGTCATTGAACTGCATATTATTGATTTTAAGCAACACAATCAAATACAGATTGCTGGATTTGGTACTTCTCTTAGACAGCTGTAACTGTGTGTTCGAGGGGGTTTTAGATCAGATAGATGGAATGGATATAGTTTCAACATGGATCCTAAACTGCCCTCTCCGATCTCTTAAATTAGTAGGTACCATAGAGATCTAAAAGATATAATCTAACAACACTTAATAAATTCATCTTCATAATCACTATTCGTTAATTGTGTTATATAACACTGTTAAATATCTAGACATTTCAAACAACCTTTCATAGCACTTTCCTCAAGTACGTACAAATACTTTCCTCAAGTATTTTTTCTAGAATAGAACCTTCGAATTATTTTATATATTGTGTTTCTATAGAAAACATTATATGAGATATACATTTGTAATTATAATAAACATATCAAACATTCCATATCAGAATAAACTGTCGATATTCATCTCATAATATTGAGGTACATTGAACATAAAAATAAAACTATGGAGATTTTAATAAGCATTCGAAGTTATTAATTCACAAAAAACATGCGGTATCTATTTTCGTCTCCACATTATCTATATGAGTCTACTTTTAATGACGAAAAGTCCATCTCTATTTTATAACCTTATGCCAAGGGATTTCTTAAATACCTTTAATAACAATTAAGTAAAATTATTTTCCCCTACATTCAGAAGCAAGCAAGTCCACTATTGCTTAGAGGTGGGTAGTGTTTTCACTAACTTAGGATTTTGTAATATAGTAATAAAGGTGACAAATATCAGCGGGATGTGTTAATAAAGCAACCGTTTATTATAAACAAAACTCTAAGTATTCAACAGTTATGAAGTGATTAACATTTTATTCCACTTTTCTTGCTTTTAAATTGAAGGAGTCAGTGGAAGAAGGGCCTATCCCACAATTTTGTGATTTGGAGAGAAATGCAGTTAAAGTATTTGTGACGTAGAAGAAAATCTAAGTAACAAAGGTATTTTATTACAGATACAGAACACTATTGCAAATATACCTTTAAATGGACAATAAAAATTGACAACAGGAATTGAACTAATACATCATATCCTCACAATGTTACGTTTAACCCACCATTGTTCGCTTGTGAGGATATCCCTCACTTTTGATTTTATTTCGTTTCTGTATTTTTAAAATTTTGTCAATTGACTTGTGCTGCACCCTAGCTGGAGACTGGAATACTAGCCGTAATAGTGATAGGCTAATTCTGTTTGTGAGAGCATCCCTCACAACCGACCTATCGTGTTTGTGTGGTTTTGTTTTTCGATCTTCTGTCGGATCTTCTGTTCTATCTGCAATGACAGGACACCAAGACCATAGTACATGACTTCCTGCTACAAATACAAACCTAACTTATCCTAAACTGATCTAACCTAACCAAATCTACCTAAAACAGTGTAAAGTACTAAGACGGCATTGAGGGATTTGCCCTTCTTCCGCCAAGAAGCTGAACAGTTCATTCGCAATCACTTGTTATGATGCTTATTGCAAGATGTTGGGCATATCCCACAATGCATTAAGTTTAAAGAGTAAACCCTAGATGACACTAGCTTACACTTCAGCCACAAAAATCATTTTTCATGGAGGAGTGGGATTGGCCCTTCTTCCACCAAGGCCTTCAATTGAATTATATTATTTAGTAGTAACAAATGTATTTATTATTTTAACTCCAAAAGATTAATATTACATCAGTTCACTGAGAAACATTTCCACGTTCGCAAGAAAATATATGATGTATCACGCAGAAAATATTCTCAATCATTAATTTATTACATTTGAAAGTTACAGCTAGCTACTGCTCAATCATTTTATCCCAAACTATTCTTAAGATTGTGATGGAATTGATTATGCCATTCTCATATTATTTTTTCATCTTATCAAATATGTTCTACTACTCGGTCAAAATCATAATTAAACGGCATATTATTATTTTTAAGCAACACAATCAAATACAAATATGGGGATTGATGAATTTGGTAGGAATCTTAGACAGTCGTGACTGTGTGTCCCACAGAGTTTCCTGAGTCAAATCAGGCAGATGGAATGAATATAGTTTCAACTTTGACTTTACAGTGCTCTCCCCATCTCTTAGATTAATAAGTACCATATAGATCTAAAAGATATAATATAACGACATTTAATAATTTCATCTTCATAATCACTATTCGTTAATTTTGTTATATAACACTGTTAAATATCTAGTCATCTCAAAACATTTTTCATAGCACTTCCCTCTACTACGTATGCCACGCTTTTAAAACATGGAATATAAAATCTATTTGGACTAAGCTCTTCATTTAGCATATATAGACCAACATGAAAAAAAATCCTCACATTTTGAGATATGGCCATTTTAATCATTGTAGACACTATAAATATTCTAAGATTGCAAAGGAATAGTCCAGGATTTTTTAAAAATTGTTCTCAAATTAAACTATAAATATATTTTCTACAATAGAACCATAGAATTATTGTATATATTGTGTTTCTACAGAAACCATTGTCTGAGATTTACATTTTTTAAAACATCATAAACATAGCTAACATTCCATATCAGAATAAATTGACGATATTAACACTAATTGTGATTCTATTGAACTAGATAATCTGATATTCAGGTTGTGTTCACTGGTTTAGAATCGTATTATTCGAGTAATTTTTTAGCAGTTTTCGACATAAATATATTTGCGATTGTCATAAAGATACCAAACTATTGTATCATACTGAAACAAGCGGTATTTCGTTTTATCTCCATGTTAACAGTATCTGATAAGTCTTTTGTTGAGTACAAAAAACTAACTCGATTTTATACGCCATTTGCCAAGGAAGCTATTAAGTTCTTTTCATAAAAAAATAAATTAAATTTAATAAATCGTTGAATGAATATTTCAGGCCGATAAAAATATGTTTAAAATGGAACTTACTACCTTGATCTAGACGTAACAATGACAATAATTTAAGTTGTTATGATCCTTCTACGGAAGTAAGTTAGATAGCCATTACTCACAGATGTGGGTATCAATTTCATTTTTAACAAGGACCTTCCTAAAGTATTGTAGCGTAATTCCTTAGACGTAATTTTCTTAATAAAGAATTATTTCTCATAGGTTTTCAGAAGTGGAGAGATTGTAGGTACATAGAGTGTAAATGAAATCATCGAGCGGCAATGAGCTTAAGTGTACCTTGAATAAACTTAACAACAAGCTACATTTTACATTTTATTTTGGCTAAGCAAAAATACAACAATAAAAAAATGAAAACACTAAAATGAGAATAAATGACTAATTGTTCTTTTTAATTTAATCTAACCTAACTTATGCAACGTCAGGTAGTTCTATTGATTGCTTGGTTTCTGAACTAAGTTCAATTTATTTAAGACAGTTACATTTTAACTACCCAGGAAATTGTCGTGAAATGATCGATAATGAACGTATGTATTGAAGTAAGACATTCTGACAAGTCATTCTGACCTGATTTGGATGTCTGAGACTTGGAAACACAGAGTTGTTCTGTCGTATATGCGCGGTGACAGTCAAGAGTCAAGAGCGGTTTTTTCACTGAGTATTCTCTTTCTGTTAGGTCGAAAAGGGCTACACCCAGAAAGATTATGTCACTTCGAGCTTATACAAGTTTCTACCATCGCAAGACATTGTCATGTCACTTCCAATCACCATGTATTGTAATTTAAAAAATACATAAGGGTGGAAAACCAGGGGTGAATATAGGAGTAACATGAGCTGATAACTGCGTACCTGACACCACAAAGCAAAATTTCTGTTTTCCATGAGTTCCAGTGATTTCAGGTTATCTACAAGTCTATAGATACTTTAAACTGGTTGTTATTTCCTTACTTTTTGCATTTTACACCTCCCTAAGAAAGGAAGTACGTCGTTCCTTAAATATGCCTATTAATCTTATGCGATAAAAACAAAAACAAATAAAATTATACTAAAAGCTTAGATGAAGTACGTGTAACTTAACGCTCGTTGACGAGTGACGTATAGTAAGTTCCGTGTATTGCAAGCATTAATTCTAGCGTGCGCGGGAAGAACAGTATAAATAAGAAATTTGACAAAATGGGATAAGTTAAAATTTCAGAATTTTGTGTGATATTCCACTTTCCGTTAAGTTAGTATTAGTCAATTCTAAACGGGAGTCGAATAATCGTTTCTTTGTTCTTTTAGAATAAGTGGTATCTTATGCCTGGCAGTAAAGAAGAAACGCGTCTCTTGAAAAACTGTGTTTTCTGATTTATACTGATTTTTTCCGCACATGCTAGAATTCTTAATTTAATGATGGCTCATGATTTAAGTGCTTTCTTTTCAGTTCTCTTAGTGTTTCAATAAATACTAAATTCAAATGTAGTGATATAAGTGCGATAAAAATGGCAAAAGCACTCGTTATCAATTCTACAATTTGAGAGTGAACAGTGTCGAACACTGTACTCCTTGAAATAGGGTATCGAGCACACACAAATGGTAAAGTTTCTGTTAAGTCAGTATTCATAAACCAAGATATGAGAAACAGTATTTGAAACCTGCCATGATCATTTGATTGGGTGATACATAGCGTGTTTCCTTTAAAAGTTGCAATTATCTAACCTTACTTGACGTCCTCTGGATAGTTCCAATACAAGTGAATTTAAGATCGTATTTGCCCTTTCTTATAAGGCCTTTCATGCATTGACATTCCGTTAACTCCTTGTCCTTTAATGGCCTAATGAAACATAAAACTTTTTGTTGAATTCACAAACTGTAGTTACGATTTCAATTACTTCTAAAGTTGTCATACTCCACTGACTACAATAAGTTCCTTCAGCGACAGCTGAATATAACAAGCTTTTTCGTACTAAAAATAGGCTGCTAATTATACATTCCAATCTCCATTTCTCGTTTGACTATTGGTAGTATAACTGCGATTAGGGCCTTTAAACATGAATTCACACATTATAGAATCGGAAAGTTATATAAACGAGATGAGTCCGTAGTTTTATTGCCAATCCATAATCAGTTACTCTCAGTTGGTTAGTTACTAATGAGAGCATTTCAGATGTATCTGTAATATTCCACAAGAAGCGACATAGTTTCTGATTTTGACACGCGTATACTAAGTTTTCAGAATCGCGTGGGGAACCTAATTTCTTATTAGGCATCAACGTTACCTATTAAATGTTTCGAAAACCGTGTATTTGTTTGATGAAATCCTCATAGTTCAAGGGTGTGGAAAAGTATTTTATTATGCAATCTAAAATGAACACAAAAGAATATCCACTGTCCGGGTTGTCCCGGAAAAGGTTACTTTGATAAACCTCATTTGCCATTGATTCCCAATCTATGCCTTGCAAAATACTTCTATCATAGGGAAATGCTGTAACTACTGGCAGTGAGGAGTCTTATAAAATAGGTTCGGATAGTTTTACTTTGGATACTCCAGAATGAAAAAAATGTGGGTATCTCTAAGCTAATTCCTGGTACGAGAAGCAAAACTACAGTCGTATCATGCTAGTGATATTTGAAATTAGCTTCATCTTAGTCACGGAAAAAAAATCTTCTCGCTGCTTTAGTTGGAAGACGTAAACGTCTTTGAGACAGTTTCGTACTGGTGTGTCCTGTAAATATGGCTCATGAGTTGTTTTTTCTAACTTGTCTCTTAAGAATGACTAAATTCTTCTGAGACAATAATATTAGTTTGTACAACTTAGTACGACTAAAAAGCGAGTGCTAATATCACAGACCTTCAATTTCTGAAAAAAAAAATGCATAATACACATCAATAATTCGAGATGTTGCATATCTTGTAGGACCTAGAGTTCTATGTATTACGTTCTCGAATTATCTTCTACCAACATGTGGCTGAGGCTTGTTGAGAAAATTCCCCACATAAATGTACAAATATATATAATTCAAAAAAAGAAACTCCGAAATGAAAAATGTAGTTAGTTTTGCATCTGAGAGCTGTTATCCATGTTTCAGTTTGGGTCAATGTAAATTGGTTTACGAAATCTATGAGTAAATATTAGCCTGTTATCACCAAATAAAATAAGATATATGAATACAAATTAGCAATAGATAGAAATGTGAGAAGATAAAGTTACAATTATACTTAAACAAGAAAAAAGTTTAAAAAACGAAGTAATTTTGCAAACAAATATTGACGCATTTGTCAAAAGTGACCCGAGGACCTTATGTGTTACTATTTTTGTAGTGACGTCACATGCGACGCTACAAGGACAAGATAAGCAGCCAAGGTGCATTTCGTGAAATGAGTAAAAGTCACTAAATCTCAAAGTCTAATTCATTATGGGGCTCAAAGAAAGCGAAATTAATAACCGTAACGGGTCAAAAAAGACCCGAGGGACGTATAAAGGTATAGTCATTTTATAACCATGAGGTGCTATTTTAAGGCTAAGTAGGTTTAGATTTTCCTTGAAATAACGGGGTGAAACCATTGCCATTGGCAACTTAGAGTCTAGGCATGCTTTGTGAATACCCTGACTTTCTTAAACATACAGAATTGTAGTACTATTTATACGAATGTCATAAATTGTATGGCCCGTGCCATGTTTGTTTTTGAAATCCTTCATGTCTAATGGTATAAATTTCGGCTTACAGTTTTCACTGTATTTGTACTGGAGAAAACGTTCTAGAAGTGGTTGACGCATATCCTTTCACGTCTTCATTTAAAAATATTAAATATCGCTTACAGGATAAAGCTGATTTCTATACTTCCTGCTATCTCTTCCTCTTTTGTTACATATGGGTTAGGGTGTCCTGATCAATGACGTCAACAACACCATGCGAGTGCTTCTCCAAAAAATAAAATACTACTATGCATTTATATCATTTACCTTGAAGAAACTAGACTTGAGATGCATCTGTAGGGCAGACAGCATGGTCAATAACACGAGGGAAACTGATTTGTTTGAAATAGAAGAAGTATTACAATGATTCTTCAAATGTTCATCTTCCAAATCTAGCAAAGCAGTGTCACTATCAGGGGAGACGTTAACCTTTGCTTATACACCAGTGTTATAACCTTCTCATAAGCGCCCTTGTGAGACAAGGGTTTCCATTAATACTCGTGCTGATAATCACTTTCGGTTCAATCTCACCAGAGCAAATTTGTGTGGTTCATAATAGTAACAACTTCATTATTACTTCTGGAAACAACAAAAAAGGGAATTTCCTAATATAATGAAAGATGAGTTTTTTTTTGTTTTTTTGAAGTTGATTACTGCCTTATTCTCGGAGGAATTTTCTCCAAGTTATAGGTAGTTCAGAAATTTCCACTTTTAACTTGTTTCCGGATCTATTCGTTATTTGAGGAGTGAATGCGTGGCCGTATTCTCGGTTTGCGTTTGCAATCAACATGCGAATTTTGAACTTTACTAACACTAACCGAATCTTAAAATGAAATAAATTCCTGGTATGGATGTACTTCTGTTTAGCACCCTGGATCAAATGTTCTCTACAGACATTAGGAAAAAATAATTGAGTATTCTGGGGGTAAGTCAGTAATACAAAGATCAATGATCGTGTCTGCCCTATTTATGATTTTCTTCAACGCATGAAATACATACGTGGTTCTTGAGAATTGCCTGTCTTACGTCTGGGGAGGGGCAATTCCAAAACATTTAATATATTTTCGTACCAAGAAAATAGTTCCATATTTTTTAAGAATTTATACAAGGTAGGGTACTTACGTCAAGACAATTGAACTAGGACTGCATAATTGAACTTCTGACACAGTGGAGGGTCATTTTTATCTGTTCTATAACAAAGAAATAACAATTAATTTAATGTTTTAATTTCGTTGAGCAAGTATATTTATAAAAAAAAAAACATTCTTAAGCATCTATTCCGTTTTCTTTGAAATTTTCGTGAGCAGGTTTCAAATAAATCTAAGTATAATTTTGATTTAGTATTGGCATAACACATGTTAATGGCCGATCGTTTTTATGGGGTTTTAATGGACAAATCCATTTTTCTACCGCATATCGATTTAAGCTACCGAAATCGACGTCATGGATGTCTTGTACGATAAACGTAGGGAAAAGTGTGTGTGCAATTCCATCCAATAATGGCGTTGCACAGTACACGTACTGACCTGGTCGTATTACAACTTGCATTCGTTGTACTGCTGTTGGTAGATTAAATGTTCCTTTATAAAAATTATTTTTGTAATATCTGTGAATCGATCACATGCTTTTCAGGTGTCAGGTTACAAATACGACTGTGACACAACCTGATTGACTATATGGTACGCTAACCTTGGCCTTTCGTTGTATCAATCTAAACGCACTTCTATGGTCGCTATTTCTCTCAACGTAAAACATAAGTTGTTTCAATAGTAACGAATTGCGTGAAATGCATTAGTTGTATTAGGATATAGTAGTCTATCCACTAAGTTAGCCTCTGCATTCTTACCTAATTATAATTAGCGATCTTGACTCAGTACTTACTAGTATTGCTATTCCTATCTGTGAAAAGCAACGTAATTTCTGAGCTGCAAAGATAATATTATATCCTTGTCAATACGTAACTCCGCAATCAACTATGTCACTCAATACAAAAATATTAGAATTACTTCCACTATATGTACTTCAACTACAATTATGTTGATTACACACTAGTTTAATAATTTTCATTTTATATTTGCTTGTGCATGAAAATATTTTCAAATACAAAATTCTAATAGCACAAGTTCTAATATTTGTATTTTTATTTATGAAAGAATAGATCCGGGTAGAAACGGCAGAGGAAAGGAACTTAGGCTTGACTGGCAGGCGCTTTCGGTGTTGCGAACTTTGCTGCCGTCACACACACTCTCTCACTCCCTCTGTGTGTGTGTGTCCCCTCTGTTGTTTGTGAGTGTGGCCACTCCTTTCAATCGTGTTTTCGACACAAGATGCATTGTATGTTATTATTAGGCCTACCACACACTAGGCGGTTTAGCCGCCACATTTTAACCGCGCGCCCAAATCGCAGTGCATTTTTTTTATAATCGATTTGGTAGTTCGACTTATACTACACTTGTTCCATGTCCAATTTGCTGTCAGTGTTGGCAGAAACAAGATGGTTAGTACCACACAAATGCTATGCATAGCATTAGTTACAAGAGAAAGTAGGTTTCGAAGACTTGGTAGGCATATTGGTTCACTTTTTAAATAAGAGAACTTGGGCAACTTAATTGCTTTTACGGCGAGTTAAGTAAAAACCGTGATAGTTTTCTTTTAATAGTCTCTTCTCCCCAGTATTTCAAAATAGTATCCCTTTAAGCTATAACTCAAGGCATATTAGAAAACCTCCACAAAATAATGTAATTTCCGAGAAATTAACATGTCTCACTTTTCGGAATTTCATTTGTACTTTATGATTTAAATAAAACTAATTCTCAAAATATCATTCATTGTGTCCGAAACGAACCCCTACCAAAAATAAAATCGTAAAAATGTTGATTCATAGATGCATACATACAGTATCAGACAATACACACACACTCACATTGAGAGAGAGAGAGAGAGAGAGAGAGAGAGACGGCTTTGCTTGCTTTGTTGCCCGAGGCAAAGAATTCTTTCTCATTTCTGACACCTGATCATAGAATTAATCAAATAGAAGCAAAAGATCTTTGCCACACTGTATTGATCAAACTGTGGGAAGTATTTCTAAATCATTTTTAAAACAACGATAAATTATAGGCTTATGCCTACTTTTTTTCTTGTTCAGCTGCTCATATGTCGTGACAGAAAGAGATTGACAATGAAAAAAACTGTTAATCCTATTAAAAATCACACGATTAAACAGCCTAGTGTGCGGCGCTTTATAAGAATACATGGTTTTATTTTTTTGCTCCTCCCCCAAATCGCCGTCGGAATCACAGACATTTGTCTCGGCGTGAAAATCCTGTCACTGCCATTAAATTGCCAAGTTTGCGTTGATTTTTAGGAAAGCATGGGTTATATTTTTATGCGGCTGAAAATAACCGTTGAACCGCCTAGTGTGTGGCAGGGCTTAGTTTCCAGGTAAGTCAGGAATTTGAGGGCTGTGGCCGCAAAAAGATAACAAAAGACCCGAATATCATCAAAAACTGCGATATAGTTTAACTTAATAGGACACTTGAAGTAAATTTTATATTTGTTTCACTGTAGCGCTCTTGGTCGTTCATAATCAATGATCAACTATTTAATAATAGCTTAGTTATAATAACTTAAATCATAAGTTATTGCATCTTAAGAAATGTCATAGCAAGTAAGTTCTAATGGCTAAACACCCGGAAATTAAAGTAAAATTGGTGCTATTTTTTTAATTTTCGAGGAGGAAGTAGTTTTTAACGAAACGCAACTTTTAGATAAAATTATGCCTGAATATTTTTTCTTTGGTTGACGCTCAAACCATCCTAAAAAAAGAGAAGAGGGAGGGCTTTAGATCTCGGTAAGACCTGTCCCGAATTTTAACTCAGAAAACATGATCACCGTACCTGTAATACAGGTCATGTCCGCTCTCGTCTTATCTGTTATTTTCCTCTGAATTTGTGATCGCCGATGTATTATAAAGGTCAGACCTGCGATGGCCGTTGATCGTAGATACCAGAACACTTAAACTTCAATTCATTCATTGTCCACCTTTGGAACGAGGTATTGGCTCAGGATAATTGAAAGTATGATTCAACATTCGACTAGCGAAACTGAGTGAGAATTTGAAGTTGCTTATGGCCTGTTTGCTAGTTTGGCTCAGGCCGGATAGGATAGGGTAAATGATATTAGAAGCAAGTAGGACAAGGCCTTGTTTGAAGGTACCATCTCGGCAGTTGACTGGTGTGTTAAGGAAAAGACATGGACAACTCTGTCAGGATGAGCGGCCTCTAGGATTGTTTCCAGAACCTTCCAATTGCCAAGCCAACACTATACCGAATGTGCTACAACCGTTGGGTAGGTAAAACTGAGAAATGCTATTGGGAACATCAGACAGATTGGTGGATTTCCGAATTTTAAACCTGCAGTCTCCGATGGTGTAAAGCTATAATTGTGTGTGTGTGTGTGTGTGGGGGGGTTATCAGAATTTTAAAGGTTTCTATAGATTTTTAAAAGTATAAACATTTTAAGATCTGGGAGAGTGTTCAAGAATATGGAAAGAAAGAGGAAGTAATTAGACCTCGGGTGCTAGTTTTTTTCTTCAAATATGTGGTAGGCAACCCCATGATGTTTATCATGTTAAAAGAAGAAAATGTTGAACCAATGTCCTCCCATTAAAACATCAAAATTTGCTCTTTCATTTGCCAGAGGAGGTAATGATTTCATTGTTTTCACTTTGCGTATGAATGGTCTTTAGTCTCATTAACTTTATTTTTTTAAGTTTTACGTCTCAAATGCAGTGAAAATCTTTAACGTATTTGCTCATTTTCTGTTTGAAAGGAATTCAACTCTATGGGTTTATGTCACATTTACATAGATACATTCCATTTGACTGGAAATTATGAAAATAGGATTTAAATTCATCTTCTCTTGTAGAATTTTAAATAAGTTTCTTTGTTCTGGAGCGACAGCTCATGCGGCCACAATGGAGCCCAGTGAGGAAATAACATGTGACAACAGTGTGTATGATCTTTGGATAGGCATCCAATGCAGAGGCTTTCCCTTCTTGTTCGTAGGCGGGCAAAACGGAAGTTAGAGGTCGATACTTTCCCTATTACCAGTATAGTAAGCAAATAATAATACATTGTGGAATGCAAGTTCCATTTCCGCATCATATTCCTGTTTCATTTGCGTAGTTCTTATAGTGTATTAATTACTGCCTTCATTTTGGTATATATTGTTACTTTGCTGGCCTTCCTTACCTGGTGTAGAAATTGTTAGAATACGCAAATTAGAGTTTTACTTATAAGACTTCTGTCGGTTCTGATTTCCATTTATTGCTTGATCAGCTTTGCGATTACCGTAGTTTGCAGGGTCCGAAAAAGATTTGCGACATATAGGACAATTTCTTTCACAGTGAAAACAAACAATTGGCTCTCTTATTTCAGAAAATTTTTGTTTCTCATTTGTTTAGTCAAATTTAACTTCCTTGCTCCTGAGAAACGTCTGTATTTCCGATACATCGCGTTTTGTTGAAATGGAGGGTTGGCAATTTCAGAAACTGGTGAACGAATTGTACGATTACCAATTACACGAATACTGGGCTGATATTGTACTCTTTAGCAAACAGTCATTTGCTTCAATAATTCATTCAGCGATTTGCAGTCTCTTTGTTAAAGGTATTCTAGCATTTGATGGCCAACACCTTTCAAAATGTGCTGAAACTTTTGTGTTTCACCAATATTAGGGGTTCACTCTCTGACATAACCGTGTAACTTCATATTATATTCGGAGCAACTTTCAGTATCTAGCTACCTTCCAGCAAAATGTACAATGTGAGGATCGGAATTACTGGATGGAAAGCTTTTCTTAAACTTCTTAATGAAATCATCGAAGTTTTCTATTGCATCCAACTCAGTCTTATGAGTATGATAAGTATGATTATCAGTCCTTTGCTGGACCATTAAGTATGCCAGTAAAGAAATATCAAGCCTCTGCATCTTTCCATTGGTTTTCATAACATTGAACTGCTCAATTTGTGCTTCATTACCGTCAGAGGGTTTACCATAAAATTTGTATAATGGAATGCTGCGAACACAGTTTGAACTAATAACCAATCTTTTTTATGACATTGTGGGATCAGGAATACTTTTGTAACACCCGTATCCAAAATGTTTGTAATGTGACAGCGTATAAGGCATTAATAATTTACAAACTTAATTGGAATTTAACTTTAGTTTTCTTCCTTGTTACTCGGTCTGCCGGTGGGCTATTGGAGAAACAATAATTTGTAGCTTCAGTAACAATTTGCAAGTACAAGAATGGCACTTAATGCAATGCTAGTCGTAATCTATTTCTCGTTTTACAATTACATCCGTTTTGAAATTTGTTCATGGGTGAAAGCTTAAATGTGACAATTTACTTAGCAATTGTACAGCCCTTATCAGCCGCCCTGAATTAAGAAATTTGGGCAGCCTCTTAATTCGAATAAAGGGTTACGAGGAACTACTGTTTCCCAAAGCAACAATTAAAAAAAATATTTTTCTTTTCAAGTAACTTGTCACGTGCGTTTCTGAATGTAAAATCATTGGAGGGGCACCTCTTAAACAGAATAGCTGATATAGGAGAACTACTAGACGGGGTCTAGGTTGCACTTCTTTGTCAATTGGGTTTCATGACTGATTCTTATAGATAAAAATACGATGAAATCGAATTTGCATGTTAGCATCCTCTAAAAGTGCCCCTTGACCCCTAAAATGACGTCACCAATATGGCGCCCGCGCGAACACAACCATTTATGCTTAACTGGTTATATGTCATCACAGAATAAACATAAAATCTTCATTATGGTGTCAAATTAAAGGTAATGAATGTCAATAGTTATTTGAGTGAATATAACTCTTATATATTGCCACCATGTTTAAACATGGCGACTTTTATCTACAAAATTTAGGTTTCTTCGTTTCTTTATGGTTGCTTCATGGCAGATAACTTTAAAACTACCAGAGATATGAAAATCGCCTCGACGTAAACGTTATAGAGTGGAATCTCACCTTTCTAACGATAATAATATATTTTTTTATTTTTGAAACTAATGGAAGTAGCTCATTTTATGCAGAACAAAGGTTGAATTTTGGGACATTTGATTATAATGAGATATCCTTTGTAGTTTTTAAAAACACGATTTCATTCCTGATTATAGTGAAAACAATTCCAAATACACATAATTATATTAGCATTCTACGAAAATGTCCGTTTTAGAGCTTTCCTGAAAAACAAGATCCGACACATTATGAGTAGCTATTACAGAATATCGAATAACATTTCCCATCTGCACAAGCTAATTACAAATTGTAATACATACGGGTCAGTCATCGGATGAATCAGTGTCACAGTCTGGTTCCGGTGACGAGGAAAGTTCCTGGTTTTCACATGACACGCAAGTACATACATAAGTACACTGAAGTCCTTGTATGGCACACACACAATGGTGGTCCTCTCTACTACAGGTTTTTGTCTTTGTGCAAGAGCAGTTAACCATTTACAATATTTCTTCTGGGCGATGGCTTCGGTTGTCCATTTTATAATAAGATCTTCAGAGCTTCTTTCCCAGCCATGTCCCACTGGAGCCGCAAGATTTTCCTGAGTTTGTAAAGATTGCTTCCAGGTATATGCTTGGTAGTTTGATCGCAGCAGGTGGTGCCATAGTTGATCATCAGTTGGTTGAAGCAAATGTGGCGCAGGTTGACTCGTGCAGATGAGACTGTACCTTGTTGTACCCATGCTATCACTATTAGTTATACTATACATTGAACTGATATATTCATTAAACACAGAAAGAGTTTCTGTAGTGCATTCAGCTCCAGAGTATTTCCAAGGCCTTCGAAAGTTAAAGATATTGTTCCTGTTTCAACATTAAAATGAAATGTTTTATTTTTCCTTTTCCGACAAATGCTTCTACTGAATCGCGATCTGTAAAAGCGTGATATCCCAGAAGAACATTAATTATGTTTGAATTCATGGTTTCCCCAAAATGATGTGTATTAATAAGTGATGACATGTTCTTAATTCCTGTATTCAAATATACTTTTCCTTCAAAAGTTGGCGAAAATGCAAGCAAAAGTAGTTCAACATCAGTGTCTGGAGAGCATACTACGAAACTTTTACATCCATTACATAAAGCAGGACTTGTGTGAAAAAACAGTCGTGTGTCAGCTTCCACTTGACAGCACTGAAGACTGGGAACCAGATAAACAGCCATGTCAGTAATCAGCATGCATTTTTCACCATATGTAACAATTAGTTGCCTTCCAGGTATGTGCGACTGATATTTAGTTCTTTTAAACTTTTGAGAAAGGAAGTGAATAAATTCCATTTTATTTTGTCCATTGCTTAAGAAGCGCATCAGTTTGATTTGGTTCTTGGTGTTTTCTGATCACCACCTGCAATTCTTATACGTAGTGTTCCATGCACTTTAGTCGAGTTTAGCCTTCGAAGGCGTTCCCAGTTTTTTTATTGATAATTCATCATATCGATCGGCTACAAAGTCCATTCGTTTTACACCTTTCCGGAAGTAAGGTTAAATATATGTTTCAAATACTAATTGTGCTAACAAACTCCATGATTTTGGGATAGAACGTAGTATGTGAAGTGCTGACATCGCATTAATTATCAGTAGCGCCAAGAGTTTCACAATTAAAAATACCACATTTCTGTTTAATATGAATGGCCAGAGCAGATTCCTTACACCTGAAAATTTCGCCATCACTTATTGTGAAACATGGAGGAACAGGACTTAGTGGAAATTTCATCGCATAATTCATGTCGAAATTCCGTTTTTGACCAATTACAGGTAATTGAGCAAAAAATTCATGGTAAGTTTTCACTTGCACAGATCTTTCTTTCAGTTTTGCGCTCTTACTTGCTGGCATACTAGCTGATGATATTCTCATCTTCTTTATTGAAGCATAAAACTTGATTTCAGTTTGTTGTAATCGCTTCTCAATAAATTCATGAGCCAGGATCTTTCCTACTATCTCGGTTTACACCCCATTCATGAAATGTTTGAACTAACTGATGTAGATTAGTTTGGTCCCGCTTCATCCGGATGTGACTGAGATCAACGTGTGTGTCTTCACTTCCATCTACTAGGATTCCTGTGAATCCAGACGTCGTTGGGCTACTCCAGTACGCACATGTTGAGAGAGAATAAATCGATCTACGGCACCTTCATTATTACTGAATTGTATGAGACCTCCTTTAGCTTTCATACTTCTCTTCGCTATCTCCACTACATAATCAATTACAACATCACTGAAGGGTTAAACACTGATGTGCTCAGACAACTCACAGGTTCGAAAATAGGTATCATCTTCTGGATGTGCAAGGGGTAGAGAGAGCATTGTAGCCCAGTAATAGGTCAAATGTCTGGCATTGTTATGGTATTCATACGCAAACATATACGGAATTATCATTATTATACAAAACAAATAAATATTCCAGTCAGTCTCTTTGACTGCTCTTACTAAACCAAAAAGCATCCCACATATGTGCAGAAATGATTACTACATTGGTCCATAGCTGCAGCTTTAAAATGTTTCCCATCGGACATCCAGGTTCATAAAAGATCCACACGATAAAATTTCTTGCAGATATGTTGACGAAGGAGCCTGACGAATTGTCTGAAGTTGGTCCTCTATACCTGATAAAGCATCGTGTGACATAGAGTTCTGTCCAGTTTCTCTGAGCCAATTGAGTAATACGTGTAGTTTCAGGACCATCATACATTAGTAGGTGAGATTCAAGGATCTCATGCATCGATTGTAATGTCTACATGCAAGGGCACCTTCAACAGAACCCGCAGCTGCCACTTCTGACTCAGTAAGTAAATCTTCTAAGCCTAATAATCCGAATCTTTTACCTGTTATTGCTGCAAAGCTCACAGCAATGTGAAAATCTCCCTTTCGTGGAACAATGTTAGAGAATAACGTATGCTCTTTGCTCATAACTTCCATCATCTTGCAATATATTGCATGGACATCCACAACACACATGGTTATTTTAGCGCCTATCTAACGTTCTTGCTCAGTTTTAAAATTGAAAAAAAAAACACTGTAATATTCGTTGGAGACTGTGAATTAACTGGAATTTCTTTGATAACACTCTTATTAATTTCACATCAGATACAATATGATTGAAACCAGTCCAAGATGGCAGAATATAACCTGCGACATCAAGGTTCAGAACGTGAGGGTTACGTTGTAACACATATATAAGATTAACATCCCTTGCTCTCAGGCATCTAATTTACTACTGATTGATTAGGCCTATGGCTATGTCTGACGTTACACTTGCTAGTTGCGTTCTAAAGTCAATTTAATTTTCAATAGTGTTTGCTCCTAATGAAAAAGAACGTCGCTTGGATCTTGGTTGCGAATCCTCCTCCCTAATATGTAGTCCTTTACATTCACACCACTGATATATGATACATCCATAAAAAGTGCCTCCTCCTATGAGGGTTTCTTCGTTCATGTCAGTGTTATCGAATGCCAAAGTAACAGGTGTATTAAAGGCAAAAGTAGAAGGAGGAAGACATATGATTCATAGCAATTCTGTGCAATAGATGTTTCTGCCTCTCTTACATACACAATAGAGACACCATGACCTAAACGGTTGAGGAGCCTTACAACTTCAGATGACCAAGTGAGTTGTCGAACTGTCAATAGAAGTGAGAGTGCTTTTGGAAGCACTAATTTCCCATCTGATGCTTACAATACGATGTCCTGAGATACACTGAGTACTCGACGATGAACAAATGGTCCAACATGTACTCTCTTAGTTTCGCAATCGACCATATGGCTGGTATTACCAAATACAATCCAAACTATCATATTGAATAAAATTTGGAGGTAAAACACATTGTCTTCACGACAGTTTGGACTGAACTTTTAATATGTCATGGTGGCTTCTGCGACAGCATTCGTAGAGCTGGAGTGAATCGTCATCAGCAATTGAACCCATCATTCCTGCTTCGATGGCATCACCAGTTGAAATGTGGGTAGAATACAACATTTCACAGTGAGACGGATTTGTGCATTGGTTCGCAAAAACATATTTCATCACCATAGTATGCCTTAATTTTGATCTTCAGACGAGTATTGTGAACACTAGTAGACTCAACACCTCCTTTTTGTAACAACTTAGAGTAACGCGCCACGACTACCGAAAGTTTCAATACTTCATTATTTTGAATGACTTTTCCTTCTAATATGCTAACACGAGCTTTGAAAGTACGCACTGTTTCAGGGGATTCTTGTGTTTTCTTCCTTTCTACATGTCTACCTGCTGCAGTAAATTTGCTGGATGAAATGACACTTTGCAATCGTCGTGCTATTTCACTTTTCAGGCATGTACATCAAATCCAATACTCTCAAGTATCGACCAGATGCACATTTCCTTTGTGTTGTGTTTTTGGATACACGCTTCTCTGACGAACTCGTCTACTGCACTTGGAAGCTTGAATGTTCTAAGAGTCTGTAGTTTCTGCTTATCCTTAAAGTCCTTAATGTCTAGCTCATACATTAAGCACTTCGGTCTGTCAAATATTGGGCATGATGACCTTGTTTAAACCGGTGAACTTGCATATGATGGATGTGTAGATCTGGGTACTTCTGGAACGTCTGCGGTTTCCTGTCTCCGTTTCCTAGCCGAGTTATCTGCACGCTCTACGTATGATTTCGTTGTCACATGCTGATAACTTGAACGGTGGTACCAGACCTCTGAATGACTTAATACCTTTTTTATATTGGTGATTAGATTTGCACGTCTAGGAATGGTCTCTACTTCTGAAGCTTCCACAGTGGATCATCGTAGAGCATACTCCTTCAGACTCGTTAATCCTGTCTCACTGGCTTGAGGGAGTACTTTTTCTGAAAATCAGTTGCAGATAACACATTAGCACTTTGTATCTCTTTGCGAAGGTCTTCGCTACATGCATGGTCCAACACGGCCTAATAGTTCCATTTTCAGATTTCAGCCAGAAAAAGAAGAATAAATTAGAACATTAGACATTCAAGAGGTCAGATAAGAGATCAAGGACTATATATACAAAGAATCCATGAAAGTTTTTACTAAATCTAGCTATATAAAAGGTATACATTTTAACATAGTTGGGTAGCGCATACGTTCCACTTGTTTCCCAATAAACTTATCACAGGTGTCCGTACTTCTGCATTGTCAGTGACGGACAATTTCATGGAAACAACAACGTAAAATTTGTTAATACCTTATGTCGAAAGGAATGTTATTCGATATTGTGTAATAGCTACTCATAATGTGTCGGCGGTCATCTTGTTTTTCAAGAAAGCCCGCAAGCATATATTTTCGTGACATTCTAACATACATTATATGTCTTTGGAATTCTTTTCACTATAATCAGTAATAAAATCGTTTTTTTAAAACTGCAAAGGAGAACTCATCATAATCGAAAGTCACAAAATTCAACACCTTTTTCTGCATAATATGAGCTACTTCCCTTAAATTCAAAGGTAAGACAATACTATTATTATGATAATTATTATAATGTTATGATATAATAATATTAGAAAGGTGAGCTTCCACTCTATAACATTTACTTCGAGGCGATTTTCCATATCACTGGTAGTTTCAAAGTTATCTGCCATGAAGAAAACATAAAGAAACGAAGAAACCAAAATTTTGTTGATAAAAGTCGCACATTTTAACATGGCGGCACTATATAAGAGTTACACTCACTCAAAAAACTTTTCCATTCATTACCTTTGGTTTGACAACAGAATGAAGTTTTTATATTCATTCTGTGATGATACGTATATAACCAGTTACGCATAAATAGGTGTATCTTGGCGGGCACCATACTGGTGACGTCAATTTAGGGTTCAATGGACACTTTCACAAGATGGTAGCATGCAAATTCGATTTCACCGTATTTTTCTCTATAATAATCACTCATGAAACCCAATTGACAAAGAAGTGCAACCTAGCCACCGGCCTAATAGTACGTACCACACAAAACACAATATTGAGTAAATTAAAATGCAACTAAAGTTTCCGACGCTGTTGCATGACATTTCAGTGCCC
>JAGDQP010020118.1:1052-12409 GCA_022664845.1 Lepisma saccharinum | reverse complement strand
CAACGTGAGTGCAATCTTATCTTACGGAATAAATATCAACGTAGAAACAGAATGGGAAATTACTACAGTTTAGCTATGATGCGGTGATGAAATACGTAGTACTGGAGGAAGAAAGGCGACTTAGAACTTCCTACTTTTTTTAATTACACTACAACGTATAAAAATTATTGAGCATTTACAAATCATTTACAAGTAGCATTACAAGGAACAGTAACGTGTCTTACTGCCTCACTGTAGGTAGGGGTAGGTTACTCCGTTCTAGATTCTACTCCCTTTTTCTCTCTAGAAATACGAAATATCTCGGGTGTAGTAATGCTTTGACCTTGTACATTTATCGTTTTCTTCGGATTTAGTCCTCTTTTCTTTGTGTAAACGCATAGTAATACCAATTCGTTTGGTTAGAAAAAAATTGGATTACCTGACGGATCAATAACTGCTTTAGCATATTCTTGGGATTGTTTCAATCTTGTCTTTAGTGGATCCCCTAATGATTTTCATTTGCTTTGAAGTTTCGTTGTAGAAGCTTCTTCACGTTGGTAGTGAACTTCGTTTAGAAACACACATTTAGAATCAAACAGGACATAGTAAGCTGTTTTTTTTATATTATCATAGGCAGAAACATTAAAAGCGAAAGAGCAAAGACCTATGTACGATGCACAATCTTGTTGAGACTTTTATACGTAGTTTCGCAAGAACGTTCCAATGCTTTTCATTTTTGATTCATTGCATTGAGGATGGTACCTGGTGGTAAAAAATATTATTTGAAGCAAAGCAGTGAGCATTTTAATGACCTTTGCTGTAAAACTTGTCCCGCGTCCTGTTAAGATCACGTTTCATAATCCAAATGCAGTGATATCACTATGAAGCTGAAACGTACTCACTACTTCCGCTGTGATTCATTCTAGTGGTTTGGCTATAATAAAATGCGAGATATGCTCACATGCGACAATGCAATAATGAAAACCATGTTTTTTACTAACCTGACAATACATGCTACCGTTTCAAAGAGTCTATTGACCTTAACAGGACAATGTAGGCCTGCTTTATGCCTGTACTTTCATTTGCATCCCGACATTCTTGTCAAGATTTTACATATGATCTAATATCTTTCCATAGCATTTGATTAGCTATTCTGTTATACTAAGTGTGAGCCTATGTATGGGTGCGAATGTACCTCATGTAGCATCCCCAGAATTAAACCTTTCTGTTCAGGCGTTGCCTACTCTCAATTAAGGATGTCATTTTAAATTTGATAGTACCTTCCTTTAAGAGAAAAAGTATTCCTGCTTTTTCTTAATGATGGTCTGTATTTGTTCATCCTTATCTTGCTCCTTAACAAATCTATGATTTTTCTATTACGGCATCTACGCATGCATACTTAAATAGTCTACTACTAATTTCGAAGTCATTACTTTTCAGTCGAATAGAATACCTGAGCAATTGGCCGTTCAGATTTTTACGTGTTCTCATATAGCAAGTACAACATGAATCTGAGTATACAACGAATGTTATGTCTGCTAAGTAAAAGTGGGTTATAGCTTGAACAATACATACATATTATTTGCCTGGGATTCTGTAATTAGCTTCTGGGCTTGACAGTGTAATGGACTAGTAAGCAATAATTGTCTGATTTTCGCAATCTTTAAACCGTAGAAGCGAGGCATCATTTCCGGTTTTTGAAGCTTCCACATGCAATTCAGTGGGCAGTTTGGGGTTGTAATATGCTAATATACATTGTTAACAGATTTGACATTTCGATTTATCAAAAGCTTCCTTTTTTCACCAAAATCGACAGTAACATTAGCTTTTCTGATTCGGGATAGGGATTTAGCAACATTTGACAAATTTTTGATGAAGCGACTAAATATTCGACACCTCCCAAAAATGAACGTATTTCACGTACAGTTTTGGGGTACTTTATTTATGAAATAGCCTTATTTTCCTAGGTCAGGTTCTAAAACACCTCGCATTGCAACGAAACCACGTATTCTTGTCTTGTCGTAGCACAATCAGCATCTCGAAGGGTTGAGCTTTAGGTTAGCCTCCCTCAGTCACCACCTTTTAATTAAGGATGCAACATTCCTGTCTTTTTATGAATTCCATTATTACTCCGGGTGATCTACAAGGCTACAGTTACTATCTCTTTATGTCATTTCCTTACCTTTTGCGGTTTACAGAAACCAGATGAAATCATATTGTAGTTGCTAGCTGGCAACATCTTTCCTTGTCTTCCAAACTGCAATATTTCCTAACTGAGAATATTGCTCGAACTCAGGCACACGATAAAAAAATGAATAACATAATTACAAGGGTAATTGTTTGTAGATATTGGAAGTATTCAACTCAATTTGTGCGTCACAACAGAATTAAGAACAAAGATATCATTGGTGGTGTTATAAAGCAATATGAATTATAGTTAACTGATGCATTTCTTCCTAATAAAATTTAAGAGCGTTATACATCGGTAATCTGGGAAATTGTATCACATTCGCAAAAACACATATGATATATCACGAAGAAAATGTTCAGAATAATGATGTCGTTCTATCAATGTACCTAGCTCTATATCATTAAAAGACTTAGTGAGTGAGCAACCAGAATTAATTCACAATTTCAAATTGTATTTCATTTAGAAATTAACATATTTTCAACAAGAATTGTGAACGTATATAATTAGACCATGTTTTCTCAACATGAGGGTTGCGAGCCCTACAGGCTTGTGGATGGTGTTCAAGGAAATCGCAGAAGAGGTGAAAATTTAATTTAGATTGGGGTTTGTGGGTTGAACTAATAGCTTACAAAAACATTTTCTTTTTATTTTGTTCACCGTTTTGATAGTTACCAAAAATCATGACATTTGTTAAAATCCTTTTAAATAATATAATTACGATATTTCATTTCAAAAACAGGAAACCGAATGTCTTGTTTGGAGAAAATTAGCAAGTATTACACAAAATAAAGCAGACTAAAGACTAAATAGTTAAGAACGATTGCACATGTTTAACGTTAGTATCATATATGAACCTTTTTTGATTTAATCAGTAGCAAAAATTCCGGTTCGTTATTTCGTGCCGATATCTATTAACTTGTACAGTTTCTGACCTCTGTATTAATGTTCACTTCAAAGATAAACTAAATTAAAACAAGTACGAAGTTGTAAATGAAATAACGATTCTTAACGTTTCAAAACCCATCATATTTCACACCGAGAAAGACGCACTTCCTCATCAAAAGTAAGCTTCTGTGTGTGCTAAAGCAATCAGGGCCATTTCTAATAGAGAGTAAAACACAAGATTTACATTTCTCCTTAAAAACACAAGCGCAGTTGGAATTCTATATCACAATAAATTGGCGATATTTCTTTGACTGTATTGAGGTACATGCAAAGATAATTGGATAAAATCGTGGCATTCACCTAATGGCAAAAATGACATTTACCTGATTTTCAGTAACATATTAAATTAGTATTATCATATAAAACAAGCGGTATTTCGATTAGTTTCGGAATTACCGACATGTGATCGGGCAACTGTTGAAGACGAATAATATCACTCCATTTTTATAGGACCTATACCAAGGAATGTATTAAGTCTTTTCATACAAAAAACGCTATGAAATATAACAAACTGTTCCACGAATATTTCAGGTGGAATGAAAGTATTTTCAAACACTAGTTCGTTGGTGTAGAAGTAGCAATAATAATTAAGTACAATTATTGCGATCCCATTCTCAGAAGTAAGTTAAATAACCATTACTCAGAGAACGGTAGTAATTTCATCCTTAAGTAGGATCTTAAAATAAAGTAATAAAGGACAAAAAATACATTGGGGTTATGAAGAAAGGATCAGGTTATTACAACCATAAATTTAAATGTTCTACGAGGGTCAGTCAAATGAAAACCTTAAAAGTTCTTTATAAATTGTAATTATCATGTTGCAGTTATGAAAGTTGGTTATATTGTTACTAATAGTGTTATTTTTATCCAGTAGGTGGCAGAAGAGCTTAACGACGTCAGTGCCGCGACAGGATTAGATGCAAGATGTTCGCCCCACTATCAAAGTGCACCAAGCAGGAACAGCGTTCGGTCATAAGATTTTTGACTAGTGAAGGTGTGAAACCTATTGACATTCATCTAGGAATGAAGGTACAGGAAAATGAGTGTGGTGCCTCATGTATATCAGTGCAACAAGTTTATGAGTGGAGCAGGAAATTCGTAAGTGATGTAACGTCTGTTGAAGATGCTCCTCGCCCGGGTCAAGCGCATCGAGTTGTGACACCGGAGACGATTAAAGCTGTTGAAATAGTGATAAGGGGCAATCGCCGAGTCACTGTGGATGGCATAGTTAAAATTATTGGCAGAAGTCATGGTTCAGTTCATCACATAATCAACGATATGCTCCGGTTTCGGAAAGTATCCGCCAGATAGGTACCACGCCAGCTGACAGATGAACTTAAACAGCTAGGTGTTGATGTGTGTGAACAGCTTTAGCAGCGCTACAGACGATAAGATAATCGTAACTGGGGATGAAACATGGGTGCACTATTACATCCCTTAAACAAAAAATCGAGTATGGAATGGCGTCATTCATCATCACCGAAACTGAAAAAGTTTCGAACACAGCCATCTGCAGTGAAGGTAATGCTTACTCTCTTTTGGGACCAACAGGGTGTTGTTTTGGAGCACTATATGCCTAGGGGATGCACAGTGAATAGTGCCTCGTATTCCGATCTCCTCCAAAATCTACTGAAACCAGTTATAAGCACCAAGAGACGCGGACTGCTGATAACAGGTGTCCTTCTACAGCGTGACAACGCGCGGCCTTATACTGCCCACGCAACGGCAGCGACCATTCAAGATCTTCATTTTGAGTGTATTCCCCATCCTCTCACTCACCGGATCCCGCCCCAAGCTATTTCCACATGTTTGGACCCCTAAAAGGCTCACTATGAGGGAAGAAGTTCCAATTTGATGAAGAAGTTCAACGAGTGGTGCATAACTGGTTGCACAGGAAACCAAAACACTTTTTTCCAGAGGTATTGAGGTACTTTGTAGACGATGGGAAACGTGTATTGAGCATGGGGGTGGGGGGGGGATTATCTAGTAAAATAAAATACGTACAAGTGTTTCTCATTCGCTTATTACTTTTTATAAGGTTTTTAAGGTTTTCATTTGACTGACCCTCGTACATTCGGGTAATGATTAATATTTTAAAGCGCTGTTCTTGACTTCAATGAATTTACATTATTTGTAGTTAACTGATGCGTTTCTCCTTATAAATTTTCAGAATAGTTATATGGCATCAGTTCACTGCGAAATATTTTCAAGTTCGCATAAGAATATATGGAGTACTAAGCAGAAAATATTCAGAACAATCCTGTCGTTCTATCAATGTAGGTAAATCACTTAACTGTTTATCATTAAAAAGGCTTAGTTAGTAAACAAGCAGAATCTATTTATAAGTTCAAAGCGTCTATCGTTAAAAAAATGTCATTAGGCAGTGTAATCGTATTGAATTAGACTAGGGTGTCTCAACCGGAGGGTTGTGACTTGTGAGTCCTAGATGGTAGTGGTTTGTGTTCGTGAGAATCACATGAAGAGCTCAAAAAGTAAATGTATATAGGGCTTCGTGGGTTCAAACTAATAAATTTCAAAACATTTTACTTTGCTCACGGTTTTTATATTTACTAAAAAATCATGAAATTTGTTCAATCGTTTTTGGATAATATAATTAGGATAAATATTTTTTAAATAGAGCAAATAGAATGTCTTGTTGTTAGAAGAATAAAAAGTATTACACGAAATGGAGTAGACTGAAGGTTAAACAGTTACTAACAATTACTCAAGTGAATCGTTAATGTCATATCTGTACCTGTTTTGTTTAATCACTAGCAAAATGACCGGTTCAGTATTTCGTGCCACAAACTATCAACTCAATCAGTTTCTGGCTTGGTATAATTATTCACTATCAAAGTGAAAGTAATTGCACACAAGTACGAAGTTGTAAATGGAAAAATGATTCCTAACCTTTCAAACACCATCATATTTCATTTCGAGAAAGACGCACTTCTGCATCAAACGTGTGTGTGTGTGTGTGTGTGTGTGTGCTGAAGAATTCAGAAAGCTTTCTAATACAAACTAAAAAAAATACTGTTTGGCGGTGCCGGCTAGAAGAAATGTTATAAGGTTGTCACAGGATGGAGAATGTGGAGAAACACTGAATTAGACAAACTGAAATTCATCTTTTGTTCATTGGTTTATAATCCCATTAAATAGTAATTTATTACACATTTCTACGTAATCAGATCTCGAATCACCTTTAATAAGCGATGATAGGGATTTTAACATGAGAATACGCGTTCCTGTGAAAGCGTTAAAATGTTTAAAATTTCAACAGGAAATTATTATACCTTTTGAAAAAAGATTTCGGGGTTTGTCCATGAGAAAACTTGCATTCAACTTTTTCCTATAATAGTCAGTTAAAAATATGTGTATTTCATCAAAAATGTTTTATAAATACGTTGTAAAATGTCTGCTACACTAGATTAATTCTATGATTAAGCATGGAGGACCTACATATTTGAAAGTTATTATTTCCTACCACGAAATAATTTCATCCCTAACCATTATTTTGATGTGTCGCAACAGAATATGCCATTCTCAGATACGTTTTTCATCACTTAAGATACTTTCAAATAGTCGATAAAAATCATCAGTGAAGGGCATCTTATTTTTTAAGTAACACAACGAAATACATATATGAGGATGGACTTGCTGGATTTCGTTAGAATCCCAGACAGTCCTGAGTGACGTTTACAGGCGTTTTTGTGAGTCACATCACGCAGATGGATTTAAAGTAGTATCCACTAGGACACTTGATTCCTCTTCTCCTGTCCTTTAAAGGGATAAGAGCCATACATAATTAATCGACAAAAATTAACGGAATTTCATAAATTCTTCTTCTTGATACTCAGCAGTCGTTGATTTTGTTATATGATAATATGCAAAATCTTATCACCTCAAACATCTCATAACACGTCCCCATACTAATTATGCCACGTCTTTAAAATATGGAGCAGAACATCTATAATAACTAAAGCATTTGTTTAACATTTTAACATCAACATAAATAGTTTCCTTAAATTGATTAGAGTTGAACACTCTAATTATTGTAAAAAAATTAATTAATTTAATTGGCAAACGAATTGTCACTGCAAAAATTTACAAATTCATCGTAAACATTAAAATTATTTTATCTAGACTATCAACTTGCTATTTATTTAAAAATTGAAACCGGTGGATGTCTGTTATTAGATAGAGGCACAGACATGAGAGAGAGAGAGAGAGAAAAGGTGACAGAGAAGAAGAAGAGAAAGGAGACAAAGAAGAAGAAGAAGTAGAAGAAGGATTACAGATAAAAATATGAAATTTAAACGTAGTTAAAAAGAGCGTAATATTATAAAGCTCAGCTCCCACAAATCTAACAGCAAGACAGGAGTGGCTTTTGGATTTTATATTTTTTCGGGGCTATTCGAATATATAAAGGGTGCTTCGAAATTTCTTTAAATAATTTTCAAAATGGAGAACAAACTTGGTGGTCACATTAAATATTCATGTGATAAAAGTTACAAATGTTGAAAAGCAAAATGCGAATGTTCCTATAGGCATAGCAGACATTACATGTTGCACATTTCAAGCATGGAAAAGGGAAAAACTTCAGGGTAAGTTGATAAATTAGAGGGTGGAAAATAATTGGGTGACAAACTAATATAAAAGGAATTCTTCTCTTAAAATAACCAAAAAAGAGGGCCATTTCCGACTCTTGTCTTAAAATTTATATTTTCTGGGCATGCCACTTTAGATTCCACCCATTGCGAAAATAACGTCCTAATAATTACAACACTAATGAATTAGTGTTTATAACGATTTCCACACATAGAGTGAACACGGCAGAGCTGAAATTGGTCACCGGCTGTCACGGGATCCTGATCAAGTTTTGTACTGTGTCGTCGAGTGTATGATTGGAACCAATTCGAGCGCGGTGATTAAATTTAGATCTGATAACCCGGAAGATGAAGGACATATTTTAATTATTCCATTGCGCTTGAAAAGTATTTTTTCAATGGTGACAAGGACCGCAGATGTTACCTCGAGAACACGGAAAATACGGTGCCGAAATTCCCAGTTAAATAGATTTTACAGACCGGGTCAATCGGGTTACCGGGTCACTTATGTTTGGGTCCGGTCCTATGATCTGGTCATCGAAAGTGGCCCGGAATATTCTGCGGAATACGCACAAAAAGAGAGAGTGTGTGTAAAGTAAGAGAAAAATAAAAATATAAAGATAGAAAATTAAGAGAAAGACGAAGCGAAGACACGATAACAACACATCAAGAAAGAGAGGAAGAGAGAAATGCATACGATAAACATGAAAACTACATACCATTATGTTAAATAATACACACACTGTTTACTCGGATTCTTACCAGTGATGCTTTGTAAGTTTTCCTATCTATGTTATTACAGTGGATGTGAAAAAGAAACTTGGTGATGGTGAAAAGAACCCATGTTTTGAAATTAGAAATTCAGCATGTACTTCTACAGAATAGCGATAAGAGAATATAATAGGTAAGAATAGCGATACTCCACAGGTGTCTCTACCCAAGACGTGCTTAACAATGACTATAGTGTTTCTCTCTCAGAATAATAAAATGAACAGTGGATACTTCAGATCAATGTCTTTTACTTAAGTGTCCTGGTAACCCTCTGAGACTTTATTTGGGTATATTCCAACCAACTTTCGTAAATCGTCTTTCTCCCTATAGTAACTCAGGTGCTTGATTCCACAGTCTGAAATATTCTTCGTTTTGTATGAGAAGTTATGATTAGAGTATTCAGGATCGCTTTGTTTTTATTTCTTTCATTCCCTGTCTTTCGGCTTGTTATCATGTATTTTGTTTTATCTATGTTTACCTGTAGACCTACTTGACGAAATATGTAACGGTGGTAGAAGTATTTTGTTTGGTTCATCTAATGGCTCGAATTAAACATTTATCACACTTGGCACCAAATATTCTTTTAGAGGCCCTTCGTTCATTTCATAATGAAATGATATGACTTAGCACGGTTTTCCCACTGGCAAAGGAAGCAGTAATATTTCGTATAACTCTGCTGGAGACCAAGTTGCAATACCGAATACTTTCAAATCACCACATATATTCCATTTGTGTGCGTGCATCAGGGAAGCTGGTATCTTCTAAACACGAACCAAGCAAACACAATGAAGACTATTTTCGTATTCAGTGACATGGAATTACTAAATAAATTATGGTTCCACGAAAGATATATTTTAGTTGTTGACCAGTGTAATCAATAAATATGTTCTTCGTGACATCTTTATTTGTGATCCCGTCACAGGTAGAAAAATATGTTGGCCTATTATGTCTTACTAAATACTATTTTTCTCAAACATAAGTACACTTTACATTTCAAAGCAGTTTGAGTGTTTATATCTTTTGTTAACTAGATAGGACGTTTCGGTGTAAACATTAAAAATTTCACACCGAAACATTAGTACACCGAAACGTCCTACACCGAAATGACCTGCACCGAAACGTCCTACACCAGAACATCCTGCACCGAAACTCCGGCACCCATAAAGCACGGCACGACATGGGAACGGCACCCAAGGCGTACCGTGGTCCATGAAATTTCTTTTCATAATGTGACATTGAAAATGCATTGAGTCGTTTTTTTTATAATTCCCATATGCAGTGCCATACTCCGACAGTGCCGTCTTGAAGAGAAACAACCACCCCGGTCGCGGTTTATCGGCCGAGATCCTTCGTCTTTCGTCAGCCTGTCTGTGGTTGATTGTTGTTGAGCAAAGCTGTGTGTCAAAAATGAATGAAGAACAATAATTGATAATGTTGGTGCAAGAGCGAGAATGCTTATACAGCTTACAACACAAAACTATGATAATAATCTTAGGAAATATAATGTTTGGGGCCGATATAGGCAAATAACTGAACAGTAACGGGCGTAGTGTAAGTTACCGAAGCTCAGTAAGTAGTGTCAGTTTAGCAATCGGAGGATCCTGGGAACGATCCCAGCGGCCACCTATTTTGACTGTGTTTTCTAGGGTTTTTCCTGACACACCAGGCAAATGTTGGAATAGTAGACCTACCTACATACTACTGAGGGACTATGTCAGAACGCCCACTGATCAGATCGTCCATTTCTGCGAATGGTCAGAACGCCCACAGAAACGGTCAAATCGCCCACCAAAACGGCAAAACACGCAAATTCAGTAATGGTCAGAACGCCCGCTCGTAAAAATGGCAACAACGTTCACCAAAATGGTCAGAACTCCCACTGGTCAGATCGCCCAATTCTGACAATGGTCAGAGTGCCCACCGAAATAGTGAGAAAGCCCACCACTCTGAATGTGTATCGGTCAGAACACCCAACGATCCGAATAACCAAAATAAAACAATTAAGAGCGTCCAACGCTGAAAACGTAATATCGCTTACTCTTAAAAAACGGTCAGAACGCCTACTCTTAAAACGGTCAGAACACCCACCCTTGAAAACGGTCAGAACGCCCACTTTAAAAAGGGTCAGAACAGCCACCAAAATGATCAGGATCCCCACAGGTTAGAAAATACAAACCCAACCAAGGTACACGGTTCATACTTTAATTTTTTGCAGTTTAATACTTATATCTATTATTAAATCGATGTTGAACAAACATAACGGAAAAACCTCGCGAAAACGTTCACAAAGCCTACCAGTCAGAACGCCCACTTTTAACAAGTAGGTCTGAGTTCAGTCGGTGGCTGTGCACATAAGCTACCACCAAGCTACAGGAGCGAGTATACTATTTATGTGATAATTTTGCGTTCCCGTGTATGTCTTTTCCTAAGTATAATTATCTGCTATGTGTTATTGTTATATTATGTGCACTCATAATAATATCTTGGTATGTATATTTATGTTTGAGTGGAAGAAAAGTATACAGACCTTAACCCCGCCATAGTAAATAAGGCGAAATAAATAAAAATACAATTACAACAAACATTAATAAACGATTCTGAAAACGTGGCTATATGAACAATCATGGACACAGCGGTGAAAACGGTAAAATTATTTTGTACGTTTCACAAAGACCCACATTAAATTTGTATTTCTCAATAAGTGGAATATATCGCCTTAGAAAAACGCATCAGAAGCGAAATTTATATCTTGTAGAAAAGGGAAATTGAAGACACGTCACATTTAAAGCAATATGAATCAGATAAAATATTCATTGAAATATACTTTAAAATTCAATCTGTTTTCAACGTGCAAATGAAAACAT
>JAGDQP010020117.1:18313-33794 GCA_022664845.1 Lepisma saccharinum | reverse complement strand
ATGTAAGTGTTTATGCTTATTTTTAGTAATAATATTTTCATTATTATTTTAAGGAATTTATTTTAATTGTTTTGCGTTTCGTTATTTTTGGGACTCTGGATTTCCGCTCTACATCCCGATATTCACGCGATATTTCGTTCTTTTCGTCTCGTTTGAGTTTGGTTCGAGACTGTTTTTCCCGTGCTGCGTGCGCGTGACGTCATGTGTGTTTGTACCCTGCCCGACATGGATTGAAAGATGTCGTCTTAATTTTTTTTATATCTTCGATGAAGTAATTAAGGATATGTGATCAACGCGATCATCAGATGTGATTCTGGACATGGTGAGTCGGTTCCAGTTTATTTAAAATAAAAGAATAATGAGATAACTTACGTGTTGGACAATTTTTTGGATCGTCATTTAAATGTCGCCGCGTGCCTCGTGCTACAGAGGGTAGCCATCTTTGAAATTTCTATAAACTAAACTTTTATTGAAGATGATCAGTTGAAATTCCAAGTGATAATATTTAAATTCCCGTCAGCTTGAACTTTTAACTCCTTTCTACCTTTTGTTTTGTGTGGAGGAAGAACTTTCGTTATGAAAGCCTAATTTTCTTACCTTCTCCTCCTCCATCAGTATTTGGGCACGAATATTTTTGGCGAAATTTAGGTTTGGTAACATTGAAATTTTGAATATTTTATATTTTGAGTTAAGTACCAAAAATCTTGTAAAACCATGATCTCGGAATGGCATTCAGCCCTTACTAAACAAATATTATGAACTTTAGGCTGCTAACAGGGCAAAATTGTGATTATAATTACATATTCTCGACGATGTAAAAGTGTACAAAAAGGGAAATCTCGATCCTTCATTCCCTCTTAACCTGTTTTATGGAATTATTTTTGATTCAAAAATGGAAGGGGTGAAGGAATCGACAGTCGATATTTGTGTGTTATATGTTCATTAAGTCACAGGCCGGTAGAGCCATGCTAACCAAGTAAGTTTCGATAAAATCTTAAATAAATAAGTTCTATCTTCTGGCCCAATGTTCTAAATTTTGAACTAAAACAATGCCTCTTATGTGTTACGTGTTTGCACTGTTTAAGGGTACCAGTGAGCCTATTTTTCACCCATATGAACTTTACTTTTGATATTTTGTTTTAACCCAAAATTCTGTATGAGTGAGAAATAGGGGCATTTTGTCTGTACAGAACGCACCTTGTAATTAATGGAATATTATCTATATATTTTATAATTCAATAAGTTAACTTCACTCTGTTTGTAATTATTTTTCTCTCCAAAAATTTGAACTTAACAAACTCCGATTAATTTAACTATGGTTATATTTTAATATAGTTGACACGCTGTAAATGCTTGATGTTAGTTGATGGAAAAAGCTGTTTGCTGTATTGAAAGGGATGTCAGCCAATGTTTGTTAAAAATGTTAAGGTAATATAAATTTTTGGACAGGAAAGTTTATAATAAAATAATAATAACAAAATTTAAGAACATGTTTAATTTCTTGAGAATAACGATTGGGCTATAGAAATTATGTTGTTATTTAAGTTGGTTGAAATTCTTGTGTAATAGTAAAGCTATTACATGCTAAATATTAGCGTGTTGCAATCCAACGTGGAACTCTTCCTAGTTCAGTGGTATGACCTACCCAAGGTGAGATTTCTGTTTGAGAGGATATGGATTTCGTTTGCACTTTTTTTTCATCAACATATATTGCATATAGTGTTACGGATGTAAGTTGTCCCTTGTACGTAACTTAATTAGATTAGGTTCGATGGTTATTATTTCCTATTTTTTTTCTCTTCTATTTTGTGCAACTATGCAATTACACTCATCTATTTATTTAATTAATGGAAGCCCACCTATGTAGAATGGACTTGGTGTGTGAGGCGGAAATCTCAACTTGAAGGTCTTGAGCCTCAGTACTGGAAGATAACAATGCTTTTTGAGTGTTTGCTCTGAATGAACCCAATGATATTGTGTATCAGCTACCAATGTTCAGTGTCATGGTGCCTTCTAGAATAAGGGGCTATTTGCTAAGCTTGGGTTCATTATGATGAAGTGTTTACGTTTAGTGTCACCGGTTTCTCTGCGTTGTTGTGATCCTGTGATTGAAGGTGCTTGTACCTAGCCGTCGATTTTGAGTTCAGCTCTTCGATTCTTTGATGCTGCTATGAAATTCCATTCCTGAACCTAGTGGTTAAGTTCTCTGGAAGATAGCCACCTACAACTTTATGAAATTTGTGTTCCTCCTGTCACCCCAATGAGTGTGCATATAGTAATGTGTGTTGTCTTATCCAGCAATTTACTTACCATTTTAGGACATCACCAAAAATTCTCGTTATCAAGAATATGGACGTAGAGGATAACATAATTTTAGTATGAAGCATATTGTCTATTAGCAATATCCTCATCATATATTCCTTGGAATAATTGATCACTTGTTAACCAATTACCTGGTATAAAAGTCTCCTTAAGTAGGCCTCTCTGGTAACACATAAAGAAAATACTCAACCTCGGTGTTACAAATAAAGGGTGTTCCTGAAGTTTAAATTCAAAGGAAAACATGTGAAATATTTTGAAAATTTTAAATAAAGCTTTTATTTCTTAAGTTTCTTTCTTTTCGTGAATATTAGAAAATCATAAAATATGACAATTATGTTCCTGGGTAATATTTATAACCCAAGGAGAAAAACAATTATGAAGGAACAATTAATTCATTAACAAAAATAACCTGTTAATATATTTCACCTTTTTTCAGAAGAAAGAAGAGTATTTGATTATACAAACAAGGAAAATTTAACTAACCAAAACAAGCAATTTTCTATAATCAAATCAAAGAAATAACTTAAATACATACCTTGTCATTAGACAAAATTTTCAAGACTTCCTTTTCGTTTGCTTTTCCCTCATTTAATCAGCAACTCATCATGAACCATTCTAATAAAATTTTATTACACAAAATATTATTCGTTCTAGAATTTTAAAGGATACGACCTCTTTCTCAAAGGATACTGCAGGGTAAACTAAATATGGTATTTTAGTATTTCAAAAAGGACAATCAGTCACAGAAACTTCACTGTTATTTTTCCTGAATAATTTAACTGTAAGGATTTTCCCCTCACTATCCTCATTTCACTCTTTTCCGATCATTCTTGTTAACCAGGAATTACCGTTCCTCAAATTCATGAAAATGGATTCGTGTGTACATTCACAATAAAACGTTATTTCTATTCATACACAAAATCTCCTGATAGTAATCAGTAACGAGAAACAATTCACCACTTCCAGAAATTTAGGATTTCTTTTCCACATCGAAATTTCACAATCCCTGTATTCTTTAACTTTCGTTGGAAAACTTAACACAGAGTCCTCTCATACCAATAAAATCAAACAAACTGGCACATAAACCCAAGCATGGCTTGTGCCCCCTTCCACCTCCTGTCTCGATTTCAAGCACCAATCACAAGGTTACATTTAAACCAATTAGAACTTTTTCAAATCAGATCTTTAACAAAACACTTCATGATATCGTAAGTTTTCGCACTGGATTTATATGAGGAGTCATCATATCAAGGATTTACATAGGAAGTTATTTTCCGGTAGCCATTTTTCTCCCAACATAATTTTGAATCAGAAAAATACACTACAATATGTGCGACTTCATTAATATTTAATCATGTGATATTTGCCAGCCTAGTGATTTTCTGTGTAACCGCTTCGAGGTTTAGTGAATATAAATATATATTAATTTAGCAAGGTCAGGTGACTTGCTGTGAGACTTTGAGACAGGAGCAGAGTTCTCCTGTATTTGCAGAGTGCTGGTTATGGCGTTATTTGAAGTCAGTGGGGATATAGGCGGGGACACTGTTTGTTTAAGGTGTTGATGGCTGGACCCCAGTGAACCTTTCTGCGTTGAGGTACAGGTATGGGAGGGAGGTAGGATGAGTGATGTATGGAAGTGGCTCGCTGGGGGCGCCCGGTGGTAACCTGCATGCCTTATCTTAGCCCTGCCACAGGGGTTGTGGAAGTCTTTGTTTGATTAAGCTTCGTTCCTGTTTGGGCTAATCTTCCACGTAGAGCGTGACCCGGATCTTGTAATTTGTTTATAGGCAAGACAGCCAAATCTGGCAGTGGTCATTCTGTCACGCTTCATACGTATATTAAATTCAGTTCAAATATATGTTTTCCAATCTTCTGCAAAAAGTAACAAATGGATATAAAATACTTTTTTTTATTAGATCCTTAGTCTGGCATCTAACCTCAGAAAAAAATTCTATGTACAGTGTACACCTACTCATGATAGAACTAAATTTAAACCAGTTGAGCTGTTGGCGGATGGCTTGGCCACTTGACTTGATGCGTTGTAGGTTTTGAGCGGAGGTCTTCTTTTGGCTTTGAAAGGCGGGAACTTTATGTTCTGAACTGGCATGAAGTTTTTGTAGTTTATCCACAAATAGTTGGCTGTCTACGCTCTAGCAATTAAGTACTGTTTTCTAATGCTTGAAATTGGTTCATTTGCATTCTACTAAACTGAAAACATCATTTTTTTTTCAAATCACCCTCTCTGGACCAATGCCTGTGTCGCCTAGCCTGGTAAAATGGGCCCTTGAGTTTTGCGCGAGTATTGTAATATCTAATAATACAATTCGGCGAAAGGAATAAATTTCATATATATACGTATTATTAATCAGTGTAGTTTTACGTTATACTACTGTGGTCGGTTGACCCCACCACAAATTCTAGGAACTACCCTGGGTAAGTGGGGATAACAACCGGTCACCAGGAAGATGTATGGGAACTGGCACCACTGCCTTAAACTGGACCACGCCATCTGGCGACAGAAACTCCCTCTCTTTTTCAAGTGGTCTCCGTGGTAGTAGGACGTCCAAGTGAACCCTCAGTGCAAACGTACAGTATCAAGTGATAAAGTGAGAAAACATCATTACATATCGTTCCAAAGACTTCCATTGAAGCAGAGCAGGTAGCAGAGAATGAACATATACGAAGAATGGGATACATGAAGAATGGTGGACTTTTAAGATAAGTGTGGAAGTGTAGTACCTCAATATAACTTAAATAATACTAAACAGCGAACTATCGTCACGTGGTGTGGTTATCTTCCCCCTTCATGTGAACTATCTTCGGGTTTCCGTTAGTTAATTTCATACCAGATCCACCATGTATATGCAAATATTTTGTAGATATTAGTTATAATATATCTATATTTATTCATTCAAAATTTCTAGTTGATTCAGTGTGTTTTCTTGTTCCATGCGCTGGAGGATCATTACTGGTCAGCGTGCCACCATCCTTATTGAAAAAGTTTTTTTTTCTAATAGGCTATTACGGCGAGTTGCGCTACCTAAGGTAATTTATGTCTGTCGCCTTGTACAACCGTCTTCATACCGTTTTACAAGGGAATGCGCATAATATCAAGATTATGAGACTTACTTTATTTAGTCTTTCTTAGTGTTAGGCACCCCCAATAATGTTAAAAAGGTAATTCGTAACTCACACTAAGTATCCCGCGCCCATTGTGCACCGAGTGCAGGTAGTAAAGTTTTGCTATCTCCGACCACGTGTTCGAGAGCTTGCATGGTAGGCCATTTTCGAGTGTTATTCGCATGTGTTCCCTTGTGCAGGATGATTTGAGCAATCATATGTCCAGTTACACAAACTCTTTGTTTCGTCTACGTTTGCTAAAGAATTGCCTTGGTCCCCAACCACGTGGCACGGAAAGCATGCTTCGCTGTGAAGAGTTCCGTACGTACTCATTATTATAATTCACTTTAGTTATAATGAATTTTTGCTTATGTTCAAGTTATTTATGGCAATCCCCAGCATCGTACAGTAAATACGTGTTTGTTAGAGTGTTTTTCCTTTGTCTAGGTACAAGGCACGGCGTAGGTTTTAAGTCCTACACTGAAGCAGTTTACCGGTAAAAAAGGAAAAGGAAAGTCGCGCACGTAGTTATTTTTTTCTAGGTGTGGTACAGATGACTGATACCGAGCAGGCGCAGCAGAAAGTCGTTTGCACGCACTGTTTTTCCTTTTAGGTACAGGAGCCAAGGTTGAGCAGCATTACCGTCAACAAAAAAGTGCATGTATCTTGTGTTTCTTTTCTAGGTGTAGCGCAGATTCCAATGGCCCCGTATTCTACACTTTTACCGTTTCAGTTTGCTTTATATGAAAGACAAAGTGTGTAATTAGTTAATAATAGCTGGGATTGCCAGGTGTCGTGTGTGTAAAGTTATTACATTAAATTGTTGAATATGACAGTATCGGTATTTTAGAGAAAAAGTCAACCATTGTGAGTGAGTTATATACTTTTACCCACACGTTTGTAAGTAAAGAAGTACTGCGTGTTTTCGGTCCCCATGTCGGTCATTATTGCGTCATCATTGTGAGTACGTATTATAAAGTTTTACACACCACGCGTGTTGCAAGTAAGAAGACTTACGAGTGCATTGTCCCCATGTCGTTCATTACTTATTGCATTATCATTGAGTACGTGTTATAAATTTTTACCCACTCCGTGTTTGTAAGTCAGATGTATTAAGTGCTTATTTATCTGCACATCGTTCATTGCTTATTGCGCCGCCATTATTAGCTTTAATCGATTCTCTGGCTTCCCTATCCATTTTCTTGCCCTCTACAGTTCATGTTTCTCAGGAGCGGTACATTTGTCGCAAGCATGGACATGGACAACATTCGATCTCTTTTTGCAGAGTTGCGCAAATATCTCAATTCAGGTTTGGAACAAAATCAGCGTGAATTGGGAGGCATGAAGCAGGAGCTAGTGGCCAAAAGCGATTCAGTTCAAAATGAACTGACTGCCAAAGTCGATTCTGCTAATCGAGACCTTTCATTTCGATTCCGTTAACAGTGACCTCGTGGCAAAAGTAGACTCGATAAATAACGAACTCGTTGGTAAGTAGATTCGGTCAGCAGTAATTTGGCTACCATACGCAGTGAACTAACAGCAAAAGTGGAGTCGGTTAATACTGATATTGTTTCAATTCACAAAGAAGTGACTGATTCAAACGCCACGTTGCGCGATGAGATCGCATCGGTTTCAAGTTCTCAAGATAAACTGTTGACTAAGTTCAACAATCTGAAACTTGCACAAGACAAACTATCCCTCACTCAAGATGCGACGGATGTTCGTGTAACCACAGTACAAGATTTAGTTAATGCTAATCACGGTTCCGTACAGACTGATTTGAAGAACTTCAGAACTATGCATCGTGCGTTTGCGTTGAAAACAAATACTCCATTAGAACGGTTCCAAAATGATCTCACTGCGAGTGAATCTTAAATGTCACAATACGTGGATGCCGCAGTCAGTGATCTGACGACACAGGTGGAAAATGTCCAGGTCATGGTGACTGAGGAAATCGACGTGTGTAAACGAGATCTTGATTCCACGAACCGACGTCTACAGATTTTAGAGTCACGAGTTTCTCACAGTACCGTCCTTAGCGAATCGTTAAATAACAGCCCGCGCGAGCGTAGCGTGTATTTTCAATTTTCACATACTCAACCCAGTTTTGTACGTGATTTTGCACACGAAGGAATAGATCATCGCCGTTCGGCAGAGCAAACGAGTCATGTGCCTATTAGTCAAAGTAACGTTGTGGAAAGTAACTCGTTGCTCGGAACGAATGAACGATTCTCTCGTTCACTTTTCCGGCCGGACGCTGTCGATTCTTCACGAGTCAATCAGTGCTACGCAGGCAGGAATGTCCTTTCGAACACACTCGCTCCTCATGTTGTGTCATCTACATTGACAGATCCCTCATGTTATCCCTCAGGATCCGGCACCTGGTGCAACTTACGGAAGTGAACGGTCGGATCGCAAACCGGAGAGCAGAGCACCGGGGTCGTTCACTAGACACCTCAAATTTTCGGATGTAAAGTTATTAACTAAATTTTCTGGAGCACATAACGGTCTATTAGCTTCTGTTTTAATGTATCAATTTGAACAAGAAATGAATTTTCTTGGTGTGCCGCCGTCACAATACATGGACGTATTGTGTTTCTGTCTGACGGCAGATGCAGCAAAGTGGTTTGCTTTGCATAGGCACAAAATTCATTCATACGATGAGTTCAAACAAGCTTTAATCAGTCACTATCAGAACACATTCGTCGTAGCTAATCGCCTCACTACTTTGCGCACGGAACGCTTTTCGCCCGCAAGGCATAAATCAGTAGAATCGTTCATAGTCAACCGTTTCAGGATATGAAGGCCCTTTCCCCAAATATCACAGAGTCAGAAATCATATCCTCTGTGATACCATTGCTTCCTTCTCGCTTCCAGAATTATCTCGTAGCAACACAACGCACGAGGTTCTCGGAATTTGTGTCATGTGTCCAAAGACTCGAGTCACTCAACAATATGAGTTATGAGCCACGTGGTAAGAAGGACAGCTATTAAATTCTCATATAATAGTAAGGATCGATATCCAAATAATCGCTCCTCTAAATCTCATCCTATTGACCGGAATGTTAATCGTGTTTCGTGCCAGGATGAACAAAACACACTTACTAGTGAGGACAGTGATATGAACACTCTGTCACGCTCTCGTCGTCCACGGTCACGTAGATCACGCCCATGTAGACGCTATGGTACTGGTCGGCAGAACAACCAACAAGTAGATTCTGATCCACCACACCAACAGCAAGAAGAGCGGCAACAAGAAGTACATGTACACGAGACAATTTTCCTGATCATAATCTTCCTCAATCACAACTTGGTGTCAGTAATGGTCCTTTAAACTAGCTTCCAGCTTTATTGGGGACGACAACAAAGCTGCGTGTAGGTTTGAAAATGATATTGAGAATGGTACCCCCAACTTACCTGTAACGTCCAGTGAAGTCAAAAGCGTTATTTTTTTTATCGTGTGGGAAGTGCACTTCTCCCGAGGAGTCTGTCAACTGAGTTAAGTGAGGTTGATGGACAGGTCTGTGAAAATGTAGATGGGCACAAAACTGATGGTAACGAGCAAGTAATTAAGTTTTTGAAGCGTAATGCTAGTGCAAAATTAAGGTTAAGTTATTGAATAAAGAGTTCGTATCGCTCATAGACTCCGGAGCGGATTGTTGTCTATTGGAGCTTGATGCGTGGAAACAAGTGAACTCGTGTATTTCTTCGCCCGGGTTAACCCCAGAACCTCACATCCCGTTAATGGACTTCACGGGAAGAAAGAAAACTCCAGTACGTGGTACAGTGGAAATTCCGGTGCTTCTTGGAGATGGGGAAATTACTGTCACTTTCATGGTAGTTCAGTGACTGTCAGAAAGTGTTGTGTTCGGTCTAGACATGCTCTGTCAATTGAATTCTGTCCTGAACTTCGGCAATTTCACTGCAACATTATTTATTTGTGACTTTGCAATAGTTTGCAATCTGCTTCCTTTAGTAAATCGTACAGCTAATGGCCCTCATTCTCAGTCAATAAACTGGGTTGGTGTGCAGGCGCGTCGGGAACCCCCAGATCACATTGATACTGTAGATCCACGTAGTCCTAACCATTTATATATCGAAAAGGAACATGATCATGTTTTAGTGGGTGATAAATTTGATGTAACGTGTTCAAGCGTGATGTTTGGTAACGTCAGTCGTGTTCATGAACCCCAGGTAGGTAAACAAAGAAACACGTGTTTCAACGGTCGTGGCATCTCATTTGACGACCACCCAGAGCTGTCTCCCACCGATGAAGAAATCTTTCAAATGGTCTCGCGGTCCAATCTGGGCGCTGCACTCAGTAAAGATTTACTTGCCGTACTCATGAGTCACCGGCAGATCTTTGCCAAATTTCCGGAGTTATGTAAAAGTTATGAATACGATGTGAAGGTTCAAACAGACGAACCCATCGTCAAACACCCATATCCAATTGTTCATAAATATCGTGATGCTGTGAGGGAGGAGATTAATCAGATGTTGACATTGGGCATCATAAAAAAAATCATCATGTCATCTCAATCAACTTCATAACGTACCGAAGAAACCTACTACACCTGATGGCCCGCCATCAGTAAGAATTGTGCTGGACCTCCGAGGGACGAATGCGAAAACTCCTATGGAACATGTGAGGTCTGAGAAAATAGAGGACCTCCTGGCCAAGTTTCAAGGCAAGACCACGTTCAGCACAATCGATTTTTGCAAAAGCTATCTACAAATTCAGCTTAGTCCCTCTTCGTGCAGTACATGTCGTTTATCTTCGAGGGGAATCAATTCATCTTTAGAAATTTGCCGTTTGGACAAAAGAATGGATCTAATGCCCTCAATGCTTGCCTTCAGAACGTTCTAGGGGATGACTTATTGCACTCAACCATCAGGTATATTGATGACCTGACTTTAGCTCATGAGTCAGCAGAGCAGCAATTAGTAGCACTCGACAAATTGCTGCATCGTATTAAAATGTCGGGGATGATGTTGGACCTAGATAAATGCTTCTTTCTAGTGAAAGAAATCAAATTTTTCTCCTTTGTGATCACACCGAGTGGCTTTAAGAAAGATCCGGAGTCCGTGCAGGCCATTTTGAACCTCCCAGCCCCTGCCAACTTGAAGCAGTTACGTCATTTCTTAGGCGTTTTCGCGTGGCACAGACGTCATATAGAAAACTTTTCTCTCATCGCCGCACCGTTATTCGAACGGTAAAGGCTGGAAGGAAATGGCAATGGACCTTGGACCATGACGAGACCTTGTCTAAACTGCGTGCAGCAGTCGTTAAAGACGTACAACTATCCTTCCCAGACTTTTCCAAACAATTTCTGATACAGAGTGATACCAATTCTCAAGCTGTGGCTGCGGCTTTGTATCAGATAGATGACTCTGGAGAGAAACGTGTAATTTAATACATCAGCCGCACGCTTACACCAGCCGAACGCAATGACACGGTGACTGAAGTCGAATGTTTAACAATAGTGTATGCTACTAAAAAGTGGGAAGCATACCTCCTGGGACACAAGTTCGTTATTCGGACGGACCACAAGGCCCTGACTTATTTTGATAAGCTTCGTAACTGTAACCAACGGTTTATGCACTGGTCACTTCAGTTACAGAAATTCGATTACTGAATTGAGTATGTCCCAGGTCCCCAGAACGACTGTCCAGCTGCGTTGATCAGGCTGGTTCCCGGTCCAGAACATGTAATTGTCCGTGAACACGCACTGAACGTCTTGAACGAAGACGTGATTAAAATTTCTAAAGAAGAGCTAAGCGAAATACAGAGAAACAACCCAGCGTTCGTGGACATCATCATCGTTTTGTCTAACAAACAGATTGCAGGTTCGGATAGCAAAGAAGGGGGCGGGGAAGAAACCAAATTGCGTCATAACTGGAAGACCATGTACATGTTACAGGACAATGTACTATTAATTCGAGACTTCCACAACCCGAATCGCTATCGCATATGCATTCCTAGTCCGATTGTACCCAACATTCTGAAGTCATACCTCGATAACTCAGGACACTATGGAAGGAACAAGCGTATGTCACTCATCTTCAGGTCATTTCATTGGCCCCATATGAACAAACAAATCAAAGAGTACTTTCGGAACTGCGTCGTATGCATGCGCACGAAGCCACACAAAACTCCAGTTCAGTCTCCCCTGCAATCAGTTACTACATCTAAGGGCCAGATCCTGAGCTGTGATCTGTTCGGCCCACTTCCTCGTGGTCCACAGGGCCAGAAATTCTTATTCACCGTTTTAGATTGTCACACACGTTTATTTCAAGCATACTGTCTTCGTTCAGCGACGTCCGAATCAATCATTAAGTGTCTAGAGGCAATGTATTTCCAGCACCTGGGCGTACCAGAATGTATTCTTACAGACAATGGTCCCCAATTCACTTCTCGCAAATTCAGCGATATTGCTGCGAAATATAATATCAAGTTGCGCCATTCTAGCCCGTTTCACCCGAGTAGCTCTCCCGTAGAACGACCCCACGCTGACGTATCTCGTCTTTTCCAACTGTTCTGCGGTGAGAAGCATGAAATGTGGCCAACTTTCGTTTCACAGATCGTCCTTTTATTAAATAATTCTATATCATCATCCCTTGGCATCTCGCCTATAGAAATGCACATACGAATCGACCCGTCCAAGGTGATTGAACGTCATTGGGGTCTGCAATTGATGGAAAATCCTTCGCGTAACGACCCCGATGACCACCACCTCCGAAGCCTCAATTTCATGTTAGATTAATTAACCGTAGTTTTACAAATAAATATTTACAACAACTAGTGAACAATGTTCTGGCGTTAATTTTAGTACTTGTTAAGCTACTCTTATCGCAAAAGGTCCGATTTGGCATATGTGATACCCGGTATCTGGTTCCTTCAGCCCTCCCGCAGCATATTTTCGCCGGAGATTTAGCATTTCAACATGAAACTTTTCAAAACAATGCAAATTGATCGCGCCACAGAGTTCCCTTCGGATTAGTAGCTGTCGCAAGCTTCCTAGCTGCACTCGACTGTCAAATAGAAAATACTGATTCCAAAATAATAAACATAAATAACCAGATCGATCACGTATTAGTAGACAGACGAAGACACATCAATATAATGGATGTTAGGTCGTACAGTGGAGCTGAAGGTGACACCGACCATCAATTAGGGATTACAAAAATAAGGGAAAAGTTATGCATCGCGAACAGAGAAAGCAAGGGCTCAAAACAACTGAAATTCGAAGTGAAACTATTAAATAATCCGAGCATTAAAGCAGATTACCAACTCGAACTCTCAAATAGGTTCGAAATCCTAACCGACTTAAGTAATAATAATGATGATATTAATAATGAAATTGATGTAAGTAAGATGTGTTAGGCAATTCGTGAAACAATTAAGAGCGCAGCGAAGGAACGCGTAGGTGAGAAGAAACAACAGAAAAACAAACGTTGGTTTGATGATGAATGCCTCAAATTTAATGAGGAACGAAAACAAGCAAGCCAACGATGGCTAAGTAATAAAAGCGAAGCAATACCAACCACTACAGTAACGTTAAACGAAAAGCCACACTCAGGTTCAGAAAAAAGCGAGAATATCTGTCGCAGAAAATTCAGGAAGTAAACGGCAAGACAAATAATATACGAGATCTATACAAAGGGGTATACTCGTTAAGGTTAGGTTACCAGCCGAGGTTAGGAATGATTCGAAATGAACGTGATCTTCAGGCGGATCCGACTAAAATTGTCGATGTGTGGAAAAGTTATTTCGACAAGCTTCTTAATGTACACAACGGGGAAGAAACAGAGAAATTTGAAATCCATACAGCAGAACCGTGGATTCCCGAACCTAGCGAGATCGAGATCGAAATGTGGGTTAAGAAATTTAAAAATTTCAAATCACCAGGACAACATTCCAGCCGAACTAATTAAAACAGGAGGAACGGCACTAATCAAGGAACTACATAAATTGATAAGTGCTATATGGAGAAAGCAGGAGCTCCCAAAGGAATGGAAAACCTCATTAATTGTTCCGATTTACAAAAAAAGGTGATATGTCGAGCTGTAATAATTACCGCGGAATCTCGTTACTTTCAATCTGTTACAAGGTATTAAGTAATACTCTGCTAACACGCCTAAGTGTGTACGTAGATGAAATAATTGGAGATCCCCAATGTGGATTTAGAAGAAATAGATCCACGTTGGACCAAATTTTTGCTTTGAGACAAATTTTGGAGAAGAAATTGGAATACAATGGAAAGGTTCATCAGCTATTCATTGATTTTAAGAAAGCATATGATTCTATCAAAAGGGAAAAGTTATACAGTATCCTGATACGACTTGGAATTCCGAAAAATTGGTTCAACTAACGAAGATGTGTCTCAGCGACCCCATAAGCATAGTACGGATATTTAATAATATGTCAGATATTTTCAAGATTCGCAACGGATTGAAACAAGGCGATGCTTTGTCACCAATACTGCTTAACTTTGCGTTATAATATGAGATTTTAAAAATTAAAGGGGACAAAAAGGGACTATCATTGATCCGTTTGAATCAACTGTTTGTGTACGCGGATGATGCAGATTTAATAGGGGACGATATAGATGCACTACAAAACAACACCGATGCTTTAGTAGAGGTGTGCGATGAGATAGGTCTACAGGTAAACATAGATAAAACAAAATACATGATAACAAGCCGAAGCACAGGGAATGAAGTATTTAAGAACATAAGAATTAGGGATGAGGTAATAGAGAAAGTAAACAAATTTAAATACTTGGGAGCATAAATAACAAGCAGAAATGAGGTTACGGAAGAAATAAAAAGTCCCTTAGTATCGGGGAACGCATATTTCTATTCAGTCCAAAAACTTCTAACATCGCGATTAATGTCAAGGAAATTGAAATTGAAAATATACAGAATGGTTATTCTGCCGGTAATACTTTACGGTTGCGAAAGTTGGAGTATGAGTCTAACAGATGAACATAAATTACGTGCATTTGAAAATAAGGTTTTGAGAAAAATATACATGCCGAAACGCGACGAGATGACTGTAGAGTGTAGGAGACTGAATAATGAAGAACTCCTCGGACTGTACGATTCTCCAGATGTTGTAAAAATAATGAAATCGAGACGACTAAGGTTGGCAGGCCATGTAGCTCGGATGGGGGAAAAACGAAGATTATATTGTATCCTGGTTGGAAGGCCGGATGGAAATGGGCCATTGGGAAGACTAAGACGTCGTTGGGAGGACAATATTAGAAGAGATCGTGATGAAAACTGGCTTGATATTGCCCAGGATAGAATCCAATGGCGAACGTTTGTTACTGCGGTGATGAACTTACGAGTTCCATAAGCCATAGAGTTAGTTACATTGTTTAATGATAACAAAAGAAATACAGAGCACTAAATTTTGTAATAGTAATTGTAGTTTGTGATGATTGCACACAGCCCACGACTAGAGAGTATTACACTATTTGAACGTGCTATGTGTAACTGACGTTCGCCACAGTATATGTATGTAAAAAATTAATAGCAAGTTTAATTTAATTCTATTGTACTGAGGACCTGTGTGTACTTATCAATTCAGTGATATCAGTAACTCTACATTAGTATTATGTCCACGGAAACAAAAGTAAAAACGGGCAATCTTTAACAGTTAAGAATACTATTATTATGGGGCACGGCTTTCAAAAGGGCAATACCCATATTCTGATAACAAGAGAATACTGAATTCTGCTACTGACTTATTTTTGTTACCCAGAAGTCTTTGTCACGGCCGCCATGTTTCTGTCTGTTACGTCCTGCACTTGGGATAGGCAATGGGAAAACACGCAGGCTCGATCCAATCTGCCGGCTATCCTGATTGATGTTGTCCAGGGTATTCATAAGTTGAATTAGTAAACTAGTCGAATGACACGATATTACCTCAACTAACAACGTGACTACTACCATCATTGTTTCCAGAAGTAATCGCCGAGAGGCTTCATCTCTCAGACAGGCTAGGCCGATGTTCAACCCAAAAAAAAAAAAA
>JAGDQP010020117.1:0-17913 GCA_022664845.1 Lepisma saccharinum | reverse complement strand
AAAATGTTAGAATTGAATTCAATTAATTTATAACCTTGACGAAATTATGGCTCAGGTCAAGATAGGGCTGGGGAGAAGATGCGGGAAGGACCCAAAGTCAAATTTGAAGGTGTGATCCACCTCAAATAAAGTTTCAACCTGAAACTCATGATGGAACTTGATCCTCGACCGTACCGGACATGAACCTCACTTAACTTCGGCCTCGGGTCTTGAGGTCTAGGTCATATTATTACATCGAGGTTGCTCTTTAATCTATCGAGCTTGTTGATCAGCTTGCTCAACAGCTTACTCGACGAGTTTGCTGTCGAGGAACTCGAATATATTTTGCATTATGACAGTGTCAGGCTTGCTGATCAGTTTGCTTGACGAGTCTTTTCTTGAGGAAGCTTGACGATTTATTTTACTATTATACCATAGAGCTTACTGATCAGGTTCCGCGACAAGCATGTTCGTCAGTGTCGTCGAGGAAGTTCGAGGGAACAAGCTGACCAGCAAGCTCCACAGTCTAACAAAGACCTTTGATTCACCCTTATACTTGAACTTGTGTCACAGTCAATTTGAATTTAATTTGTGACCTTTAGGCATGCAAGACTCAGACCAAGATAGGAGAGGGGAAATGATTTGGGAAAGTGTCGGCCAGGATCTATGTTGAAGGTGCCCTCTCGGCATTTGCTGGTGTCACTGAGGGAAAACCTTGGAAAACCTCATTCAGGATGATCATCCCCTGGGATAGAGCCCACGACCTCCCGAATGCTACGCGAACGCTCTACCACTGAGCTACGACGGCTCGGTGGGATCCAGTCAGATTCAGTCTCATGTTACAACTTGTCCGTCACTACCACTCTTAGGTATGTCATTAATCGCCTGCATCCGTATAGATGATGATGGCATGAATTCGTGGAATGAAGAAACTGGGAGGAAACGGGAGTACCCCGAGGTGTTTGTCTTCCACAAGGCCCTCATGGTATAAGCAGGGATCGATCCGAGGACCACAAGCATCATAGGTGAGCGCTCTACCAACTGAGCAATCATGGGCTCGCCTTCACCGTCGACTCACGCTTTACCTTCATGCCCACACTTCATTTTTTTTTCAATACTATATTTCACCGTTGAATTTAATTAGCTTTGCTTTCTAAAGGGTAAAAGATCCTGCTGGAATAACATTCGTTGCTTTTTTTTTAACAAATAAGATTTAACACACAATCTATCAGTCACGTGATAAGACAGTGGGCGGCTGGGAGTTTATTTTGTGAGTTTTCTCTTACAAACAGCGTATATTACACACCCGTCTTGAAACCAAGAACTGCACATATAGCAAAGCTGAGCAGAACTGAAAGAAAAGCACAACTTTCTTCTTCTTTTTTTCGTTGCTTCAGGCTGTACTTGATAAGAAATTTTGCAGTGAGAAAGAGAGAAAGAAAGCAAATCTGACTTGCATTTCTAGAACTCGCTTTAAAAAGGTTCGAGACAAACCAATGATTAAGGTGTAAAGCTTTAATACACTTATTTAATACATGTAAGAAAATAAATCTTTGTGATTTTTTTGTGAATAGAAAAAATAAATAAAGTCTGTTGCAGCTAGGAATGCATCTGTTACGTTGACGCTAGTATCACCACAAGATTCGTGTTTACAGGAACAACTAGTTGTCGGAAGTAGTGTTACCAATGCAGAATATGATTCTAACACTTATAAGGCCTTTATGAAAGAAAGTGGAAGGGTAGGACGAGATACCTGTTAGTTGATTTTCTATTAAAGAAAGGAATGCGCAAGAGAATATTTTCGTATTTTAAAGGAAGATGCATGACGCAACGAACGTCAGACATTAATCTCATATTGGTCTTGGTAGGGTAGTGAAAAAGTCTATATCCAACGTAACATACTGTGTAGCACATTGTCCATTGTTGTTCTTTTTAAGGTAATTACACAATATTTCCAGAGGTTAGCATGCCGTACTAGTAACCGAAATATGACGAGTTCGAATCCCGTTCACGCCAATTAAAGAGAGAAAACAAAAAGTGTAATCACAAAAGAGCTGTCATAGCTCGGTGGTAGAGCGTTGACTTAGCATTCGGGAAGTCGTAGGTTCAATCCCAGAGGCCGAACATGTTGACTGAGGGTTTCCCCTCAGTCACACCAGGCGAATGCCGTGATGGTACCTTCTACTTAGGCACTGGCTGATATATTACTGTAATATTTCCCCTTCCCCAGTCTCAGTCTTAGATGCCTGAATTACATAAATTAAATTAATTCAATTGAACAAAGAATAATGCATAAAAATTTACAGGATGACAAACTAATATCCACTTCCGAAACGGTGTAATCTCCTTAACCCAAAGACAATGAAAACTCGGAGTCGAAAGGTTAGCACGCTCGCTTTCTATGCGCCTGGTCACAGGTTCCATTCATGATTGTCCATTCAACTGAGTGTTTCGAAACCTACTTTACCAAAATACTATTTTCAGTCCTTAGAAGCTCGTTTCGCAAGTTAATAACAAATCAATAAATTCTTTGAAAATTATGGCTGTGCAATTCCCCGAAATAATATAGCTCGCAAAATCTGCAACGTGCGTTCCAAGAGCATTAAATAAATATTTTATTCTCACTTTGCGCAGTAGGCAAGGAAGCAGATATTGCTTTGATTACGGCGCTATTCTTGTATTCGTTTGGTGGGAAGTGATTGAAAGAGTAAATCGGAACAGGTTGCTTTATCTGAGATTTTAATTCCATCTGGGGAATAGCCTCTATCTTACGAAAGAGTCCCAAGAAACACAATAGCTATATATTCTCGTTAGGGATTTCATCAGGGCACGAATTCAATTGATTTATTGATTTTAGGTTCAGAACATCATCGGAACAAAATCTACATAAACAGTGATACACTCACACCAAATCAGTTGACCCATAGGTAGTTACGCGGATTCGAACCCCGCGGCCGATCATCCTCACTGAGTTTTTCCAAAGGTTCTCTCAGTTTCACCAGGAGAATGCTAGGATAGAACCTTAAAGCCTTGGCTGCTACCTTCCAATTCTCCCACATCTCTATCCCTGGCAGAGTCAAAGATGCCTAAAATTTATAAGTAAACATATTATAATGACTAATATCGAAATAATCTTCTTTGTTATTAATCTGCCAACGCTAGCGTGAATATCCGTAGGATAAGGCAGTGACAGTACATTCTGATGAACTCAATCAATTGCAATACTGACTTTTATTAATAATAATCACGGACGTTACAGACCGAAAGGTCCTGAACCTGCCCCACTCCCATCTGTATGTGGTTGGTGGAACTGCGTCCACCTGAGCGAAGGCAGTGTGGTCAGCATTGCGCTCCACCTGGCAACAAACAGGCGTATTAGGGGTTTTCTAGACAGATTGACCGTCACGCCTTTATTCACGTGACTTCTCAGTTTGGGAACACCGATAAGTGGGACTCCAGACGATAATTGAACTCGGGCCCACGCGGACATGAGTCCAACGCTCTCACAACTAGACTATGAAGCGGTCACTGGCCCTTATTAACGTGGACATTATACCCTGGGGAGATGTTGGAAGATAGTCGATCGGGTTCTAGTTTGTAAGTACCATTACGGCATTTGGTGTGACTGAGGGGAGAACCCAGGAAAAGTACAAATGAGCAGCCGCTGAGATCCTTCATAGGATATTCCGATTGCTAAACCGACGCCCTACTAATTGATCTACGGTCGCTCGGTACATCTTGCACTATAATTGTGCGTTCATGATAATGAATACCTAATATTTAAAAAAAATAATACGCTCTTCGTTATTGCACTAAATATAAACGAATTTCACGCTTATTTACGCATTTCTGTTCGCTTAAGTACATACACACACTGAAGATCCTATTACTTCGACGCTACGTGCTCTTCGGCCCGCCAGATAAGAAGCCTTGATCAGGGATTTTGAGAGACACCCTAATGGCGGATGTGATCCCTCGAAATAGACAAACAGCCGCCAACCACCACCTTTATAATTTTTACTGTTAAAAATCGGTACAAGTGCTAAAAAATTGTATTTGCTCCTTCTAACTTTGTTTCGATTTTACTTTGCCCCATACTCTAGTAATACACAGACGTTGAAAATACGTGGAATAAACATCAGTACCGAAACTTAATGTTAACGTTGTAAACGTACTGAAGTGTATGTTTGTTCAACGGTTTATTCGATGTTGAATAATTGTTGAGAATAAACTGGTTTAATTGGCCAAAACAGAGCATGTACGCTGTCTATCGGTATATACACATTTAGTTTCATTTTACCCGTTGCTTTCATCATGACATACTGTGTTAATTTTTTAACAGTAAATAATCCAAGAGACTGCTGTAGGGTTCGAAAACAGGTAAGCTGTGCACTTCCCGTTGGTACCTCGTCGTCTTATCGTCTAATCCATTGATCCACCTTGAGAGTCCACTGCTTATTACGGTATATGTATTAACATGCAGTCTAGAATGGAGTTGCTACGCGTCGTTCACCATCATGTGAGAATAAGAAAAAAGATACTTTGCTTCTTTCTTTGCTATGCGCATGTTTTCTTATTTAACACCTTAACAATGGCTGCACTATTAAATTTGTATTTCTCAATAATTGTATTATGTCGCCTTAGAAGAACGCATACGAAGCGGAATGTACGTCGTAGCTGAAAACACTTCACATTAACGAAATTAAATGCTCGTTCAAATATACTTTAAAAATCAAGCTGTTTTCAACATGCAAATGAGAACATGAAAATATAGTTAATTTTATTGTATTTGCTTTTAATTATAATGTTTAAGAAATTAAATTAGAAGTGTGAAACGAAATCTAGGACAGTATGAAGGATAGTTGAAAGTACGTCACATTAATGCCGTATGAAAGATATTTTATCTTCGTTGAAATATAGTTTAAAATTAAATCTGTTTTCAACGTGCACATGAGAGCATAAAATTATTTTGTGTCATTTAATTTGTTTGTTTTTTTTAATTATATTTTTTACATAACATTAGTAAGAAACACATTAAACAAAATCTATACCATATTTGAAAATAATATATTGAATACATGTTTTATTAACGCCTTATCAACGCAATGATATCTTTGTTGAAATATGGTTTAAAACTAAATGTATGTTTTTTTTCAACCGGTAATGGTTAACCAACGAAATGAACCTAAAATCAACGTTGGAAACACGTATGTGTGCTACTGGGGTAACTAAAAACCATGGCAGAATCCCTGGGATTGATGCCCTCAACACGTTTTCTTTCCGAAAGGAATGAGTTTTCGGAATAAAAAGTATTGAAGCTATTATTTATGAGAAAATAAGTAATGTTAAGACGCCGTTATAAGCTGATTTGGAAGCTCGGGTGGATACTCTCCAATTTATAACGTATAAAATCAGTAGTGTTCATGCAGTTGTTAAGGATATTCGTTCTGGAGTAAATCAAATGAAAGCTGATATAGAAAGAATCGATTTTGAAATTGTTGAAGTCCGGAGGGAAATTTCGGAGCCTTTTGAGATACTTGTACCCAGTATCAGGTTATTTTTTATTGTCAAAATCGATAGAAACCGAGCAAAACCCTACTCGCACGCTCCCAATTTGGACTTTATACCCCCCAAACTCAAAATCACCTCGGAATCCCTTTTTAACCCGAGCCAGATAATAATGGACTTCGTGTTTTTCTACCAGAAGTTTATATTTAACAAAGAATTCCAAAGGCAACCCTAGCCATTCCACTACTTTCGACCCATTTTTTTTAGTTTGTTCTCATTTTGCGCGGTGCGTCTATTCTTTCTTCTCATTTTCTTTAATCTCCGAATTAATCGATCGCGAAGGGGGAGCATTCACATTTCGTGAAAACATATAGTTCAATGCTCTTTTCACATTTAGTTTCTCAACACTTTGACCAAAACAATTACCATAATATTCGTATTCCCTCTCAAATTATTATTATTATTATTATTATTATTATTATTATTATTATTATTATTATTATTATTATAGTTGTTGTTATCCGTTCGTAGCTGGGCGATTAACCAGGAGAATAGCAAAGTGCTTCAGGCCTTTCATTTACCCGAAACTTCTTCAGTTAACGCCACTGCATTCACCATTCGACTGACGTGTCTGTTGTCTGTGCCCGTGTTTGTTGATAGGTTAATTCGCGGTTTGACCACCTGCATTCGGAACTGAAAAGAGCTAAAACCACGTCTGATCCGAGTACAGGAAGAAAGTTTATGAAAACGACAACTGTACAGCAGAAAGAGCGAGAGCGCAAACAACAAATATGTGTTTGGATAAATTTCTGGAGATTTAAGTTAGCACACGGGCATTATTTAAGAAACTTCGCCGTGTTCGAAACTCCTTGTTCCTAGAAAATACTATTCCATTTTGAGGTAAAGGGGAAGGGACTGTAGCTCAGTTGGTAGACCATCTGGAAGTTCTGGGTTCGATAACAGCAAGCGACCATCTTGACTTAAGTTTCCAATTGTTTTTCCTCTCAGACACATGACAAAAGTGGCAGGATTATATCTTGAACGTAACCGATTCGTTCCTGCATGCTCTTACCGTTCCTATCTAGGTCTGAGTCATATATATCTAAACGTCACAAATGTATTTAAATTCAAAATTAAGAAAAGAGGATCGTTCAACTATTAGCTACCAATGCATTCCTGGGATGAGAAGAGTTTTCAAGTTTATATCATTTTTGCTGAGTAATACTTACTTAAGATTGCTTTAAAAGACGTGTTTAATTAGTGTTGATTTAAACAGTTTCTTTGGACTAGGAAATCATGATAAAAATTGAGAAGTCAAGAGTTCATTGTCCATTATTCCATCGCTATTGTTTAGTTCGTAGTGTTGTATTCGTGAAAACACATCGAAGGTCCCTGGTTTGAGTCCCGCCAGGGGCATGGGTGTCTTTTAACAAGAGGCACAATCTATCGTGACGGGCCGAAGTCAACAGTTACTAGACTGGCCATTATAAAATAAAGTTTACGAAAGTTTTTTCGTTCTTGAAAACAGTGTATTTCAATCCGGTGCACATCTTGTCTATCTTGTAGAGGGAGTGTCAAGTAAACAAAGTTGACAATTCCCTGCATATTCTGCTCGAAGATCAAGTGAAGCAACAGCTGTGAAACAATCTGTGCGATGTACAGGGCTAACGTAGATAAAAATCATAGCGCTATAAAACGATACGAATTGATGCACCAATCCAATACAAATCACAAGGTGAGATATATGCTTATTTTTGCTTAAAAGTTGGGGCAAGTTATAATAAATGACTAACGATGTGCTGACATAATATTTGAACGTCTTCAGAGAGAAGAAATAGTATTCACTTAATCTATGAAATTAGAAGTACTTTCAGGTAATTTCAACATCTTTACAGACAGCTTTAATTCAGATCGACACAGCCCTAGTTATTCAGACAGTAATGTCGCAGGCTTCGGAGCAGCAATAGGTAGGCACGTGAGTTAGAACCCCACGGTTGACTATCCTGACAGATTTTCCACGGTTTGACCAGTTACAAGAACTACTTGGTAAGTTAAGTGTGTGCTTACCAATTAACTCTTGTAATTGCCAAACATTACGAGATATTAAACAATATTTCATCTGAAAATTGTTAAAATTTCAAAGAAAGCAAAATTAGCCATTGTTTCTGTTAAAATTTTTGAAGTTTCCCCACAGTAACAGTATTCACAGGACGCTCCGGTTTTCGAAAATTTTACCGTTGAATTCCGCATAACTCATTTAGTATTTCACTTTAGTTTGGAATCTTTATTCCCATTGAGTTACAACACCTGAAAGGCCCCGAAAATCCTCTACACCATATTAATTTTGACCACTAACTAGGTCTTCTAGCTGCCAAACAGTATGAGCTATCGAAAAGTGTTTCCTCTAAAAGTTGTTAAAAAATTTAGCTCTTGTTTCAACGGAAGCAACATCGACCCCCCCAACACTTTATATTCAATTTTTTAAAGTTATCCCCTCCGTAAAGGTACCGGTTTTCCCTAGACGCTACTGTTTTCAGAAACATCACCGTGCGATTCCACAGATTCACTTTGATTTAAATATTTTTTTAATTTGAAATATTTTTGTGCACTAGGAGCTGAGTTATGACCCTGTTACTGATTTCCAGAACCACCTTGTAGATTCATCGGTAGTTCATATGTGTGCAAAGTTTTAAGTTGATCTGCTAGGAGGAAGTGGGTCAAAATTAACTTACAAAATTTCTCCCTAACTAACAAGTCAAGTTAAATGAAAGCTTATAAAAAAGAAGGAAAAACTAGTAGGTTTCTTCTGTTCATACGCTCACAACAGCTTTATTTATAGATGACTCATGCTAACACAGGTTCTTGTCTCAAGGTCAACCCCTGGCATGACTATCAGCCTATTGCTGCGTAACACACCTGCTCCCACCAAAAAGAACACAACTTTATGTGGCTAGTATGATGTCCTTTGTTAAACGAACATCAAACAAGGTTTGTTTTTAAATTATTAAAACAAGAGAAAATCTTTAGACAATATTTACTAGTCGCTTTGAAACATAATTTTAATGTTTATATTTTTCATAGACCTTACTTTGAACCTCTCTTTAGAGATCTTGAATACATAATAATGAGTTTTTGGTTCCTTCATAGCGAGGAAATGGAGCAATCTAATCCCGTTTTTGGCGTCTGTCCATATCCAGAAATTAAATCTTAAGAACTACAAAGTGTGGAGAGATGCGTATGTGTCGTTGAAAATGGCTTGAATAGACTTGCTCAGAGCCCATGGAACCGTCCTGATTGGTGCACTAGTTCAATATTGCCAGTCCATTTTTAAAAAATAATTGTTAAAATTGGTTCCATTCAGTTAGACACAGCTGCGCCGAACTTGTCATAAACATTATTCGACACAATACAGAAACACTCATACATGGATTCCGAAAACTCATAAATATGTTAAAGCAATAGAGAAAATCCAGTGTAAATTTTTGAAATTACTAATGTATAGAAAAAGCACATTATATCCTGCATACACATCATACAGGGAATTAGTGAGCAATTTTAATATACAAACTTTGGAATGAAGAAGGCATTTAAACGATTTAATATTCCTGTACAAATTAACACACAATCAAATTGATTGTATTGATTTTATTGCGAAAATTTTCATTCAAGTCCCGAACACTAAAACTATATTAGGTAATAATGGGACATTCTATTGCAAAAAGCAAAGGACTGAAACTTTATATAAATCCCCAATTTGGAGAATGAGTGCTTTCTACAACAAAATTGAACCTAAAGTTAATGTAGATATATTTATAATGACTTACAAAGAATTTAAAAGAACTGCAGGTGAAGTAATATGTTTGTATATCTTGTAATTACTATCATGTACACGCAAGCACTGTAATTAGGCATATTGCCTGCTGTGTTATGTTTTGAATAAATAATAACACTGAGGTCGCCTGTGTTTCTAAGCAACTCACTTATTAGTCATTGCTGCCTATTTTCTTTAAAATTACATTTGAATATGTTATTGTAAAAAGGACCTGAGTCACTTTATTGGTGGGTTTGAGGTATTGCTTGTTTTAAGCTCTCTGGGTAGACGTATGTTTTGCATCGCAAATGGTCCTGATTTAACTATCAGAACAATAGCATGCTAGCCCAAAAAGCTATTAGAGAAGATCGTTTTTGTCGTTTTTTTCCAAACTCCATAAATGTGATTCGGGTCCCTTTTTACAATAACATATTCATTTATTTTCAAATTATTTCCATTATTTTAGACACCTTCGCAGCGTATATTGGAAATAAACTTTTTAGAACGCTTTTGAACTTTGAATCCTATTAACCAAACCAAGGCAAGCTTCGTAAAAACCATGAAATTCTAATAAGAAATGAGTGTTAGTAAAGAGAGAACAACCTGTCACTAAGTATTTCTCTACGCTAAACAAAAACTTTTCCTTACTCATATTTGCTTCTATTAGAAATTGTGAAGAATGCTATTGCAATAGAAAACTTTGTATGAAACTCAAGTAAATATTGTTAAAGTTCGAATTCATGGCACTACGACATGAACTCCAACATGTGTCACATCGAACAAAATTTTCAAACATTTATTTTCTTACTTCTAAAGTGAATTACCTTTCTTATCACTTATCAAAATGGCAAACTAAAGATCTAAATACATTTTCATAAAAGATTCATTTTAACATTTCTTTTGACAAAAATAAGAATATGAAACAAATAAAGAATGCTTAACATGAATTGAATTTATATTTCTCTCTTTTTAGAGAACATACTTAACTGCAAAACAGAAATTTGATTATTCAAATGACACTTCTTGACTTATTAAAGTCATAAATCTTTCAATACGTGTTCCATTCTTCGGTGAATAAACTTGCAAATTTAATTGAATGGAAGGCATCAGAATTTAAAGGAAATTACCCATACTCATTCATTAACTATTGTAGGATATTTATATTCTTTGATTTTTAACCAAAAATAGACCTTGGTCTACTTTGAAGAAAATTTATTAATTTAATTTAGTCATCGTAATCATAAAAAAGTTACAAATCATTTGACTTTCAGAAAAATACCGAAATAAAATGTCTCAAAAACTAAGCGAGACTAAGAATTCTGTACTTCTCATCAAAACAAATATTCAAAAAGACAACTACTTTCCGAAACACTAGACTAGGGAGCATACTTTACTTTCACGTGCCCTATTGTGTCCTTGCAATAATACTTCAACTAACCATCTATACAACCACTCTAATATGCACCAAATTCGCTTTTGTATGTTTCAGCACTATTCAGTAAAATGATTTTAATCAATTTAAGAACACTATTCTTCTTAACCTTAATGAGAAGCAATTTTCTCATTCTCATGTCAGACAACAATAAATGTAGCACAAAACTCACAAGCTTGCACATTTTCAGATCTTCACTGCTCGACAAATTAGAACTATTAAATATCACTTTTAGAGATGGAAAATACGCGCTCAAAATACTTCAAGCTCCTTAAACTCGATTATCGACTACGATTTTATAACTGATTGTTGTTAAGATTACTTAATTTTTATTTTACTTTAGTAACCTAATTCACTTTTGCGAATGTAACTTCAGTTTCGTAGAACATAAATCATCACATAATTTACTCCACGTGTTTCATTCCCAACTGATTCAAAGATAACTGAGTTCCTAATGTACATCCTTGAACGCGAGTTCAAACGACGTGGAAATTACAATATTAATAGGTTTTAGCGAACTTCCTCTCCGCATTTATAAGTTTAATTTCAACAATAGAAGATTTCGTGCTAGTGAAGGTTACTTGACAAAATTAAACAATTCAGAAGTATACTTTCGAAATAAGTGTTAGTATCTGATTACAGATTACTTTCAACTTCAAGATTGCTTGAACCGAGCTGACGTAGCTCAGTTGGTAGTATGTTGGCTTAGCAATTGGATTAGAAAGTTCTGGGAGCGGATCCCAAATTTCGCCCATCTGACTGAGCTTTTCTAGGGATTTTGTTTCAGTTATACCAGGCAAAAGCCAAGATGATACTTACAAACTAGGCCATGGCCGACTACCTTCCAAATACCCACCCTTTCCCGGCCCGAATCTGAGATGCCGATAGTCCATAAATAAATTCAAAGATTATTTAAATCAAGTAACCCTTTTTCATAAATTCCATGTGTCTTACTCGATCTGAGATTGTTCAGCATAGTTCCTTCAGCACTCCTAATATTTTATTATTTCTTTTCATGTTTATATCTCTTTAGAATAGTTCAAAACGGGTATTCTTTTATTACCAACGATTGATCATTGGCGGCCATTTCTGTATTGCGGTGCATGCTAGTATTTGTGTTTGCAGACGTAAAATGTAATATCTACGGACTGGTTTATCATAGGATGGTCAAACAAAAACATGTTTTTTTTCTTTAAAGTCTGCTTGATAATTTTAGTTCTCGGCATGAAAAGCTTAACATTTCTATTAGGGTACCAGACGTGGGCGGATTTATGGGGATCATTACCCCCCAGTCATTTCAAACTGACGTAATTTTTAAATTATAGATTTTAAAGTGTCTCTCTCGTACCCCCCACCTAGGGGAGGTCTCTCTCCTAATTTCGCCCATGACACCAAATAGAAATATAATATCATAGACCTCATAACAGATAAACAGTACGCTTCTCCATTTCTGTCTGCGCTAAAACTAGTGGGGTTTGTTCAGAACACGTGATTTTGAATTCATCCACTAGGCAGCTCTGGTATAGACCTCATAATAGAATATGACGGCTACGCCAGAGCTATCTAACGGATAAATTCAAAATCACGTGCTCTGAAAAAAATCCTTTAGTTTAAGCGCAGGCAGAAATGGGGAAGCGTGCTAAGTCTATCTATTATGAACTCTATGATATTATTTTCACACGTTATGTACATGTATAACGAGAAACTATGGTATAAATTTAAACTTTTTAAAACTCCAACAAATATAACACACCCACACCAAGCCTCTGGATTCCACAGTTGTGACAAACTATTATCGACTCTGGTACTGAGGTCTGTACACAACTTTACATTTACGTTTAATCACATTTTATTTTGAAAACCCAAGGAAATCTCCAAAAGGCGTATAAAATCCACAGAGGCTCAGATGAACTGTTATTTTTTAATCAACGTTGTTCCAAAACGCACTCCGTTGCGTGAAATGTAGAATCTAATCCAAAGTCAAGGGGCGACTTGAGTGCAAGGAGAAACATACCTTCAAACGAATTTCATCCCCTAATTTTGATTTGAATTTATTTTAAGGCCTTTAGGTCGTATGGATAATGATGGGATGAATTGGTGGAATGAGGAAAGTGAGAGGAAACGAGAACACCTCGCAAAAACCCACGCACACGGTGTTTGTGCACCACAAAGCTCACATGGCATAAGGAGGGATTGGTCACACGAGCCCTAGGACCAGAGGTGAGCGCTCTACCAACAGAGCCACCGTGGCCCCTTCATCACTTGAATTTTCAGCAGATTGGACTATCTACGCAACAGAAAATCAATGTAAATAATCTCATTGAAGCGCAATGCGAACTAAAAACATTATGGAGTAGCAATTATTACGATGTAAACATTATTTTATTTGCACCCAGGATTAACATAAGAACTTCCACATTACGCCCATATTTGGTATTTCTCACGCATGGCTATGATAAGGCAAAATATAGTATCTTGAGGAGTTTCCAGTGCTCTATGACAGAAGTAATTAAATTACAGTTTTACGAAAAGAAGCTGATTCTTTTACTGAAAATCACATAACTTCTGCTCAAATAAACATAGGTAACAAAAAGACATGCCATTGCATCCTTTTCAATCGCTACTTTTCCGTAACTACGACTACGTTATGGTAAACACTGTTCTGCATGAGATACGTAGTTGAGTGGTTCAGGTTAAGGACTTCGAATCAGTCCACTCGGGTTTGAATCCCGCTCCTAGTTTGGGCATTCTCTTAAACTAATTACAATGTGTAACCTTACTGGTAAAATGCGTAAAATAGACGGGGGATATATTTGAAAAATATAGATTTGAATGTAATTTTTGTGTAATTTTGAGATCATTTATTCCACTTTTTGTGCGCAAATGTTTATCTTACTTGTTTTTGTTCTGCTCTATACCTCATTATCCTTCAGAGTATTTTCTTGTCACACGAGAGTGTTATAACATTAACTAATTAAGTTTTTAAATGCGGTAATTGAATATAAAATTTCATAAATATACATTTCTACTAGTTTCTCTATGTTACAAGAAACATTTCTTCAAAATAAACCCGTTTTATCTTAAATTTCTCTAAGTGAAGCTAACGCCTGCAATTTATATGATTCCGCAATACACATTCTCGTTCTTTTCCCTGCAAAATACTTTTGGAGGAAGAATTGCACATCCTGAGGTGAAATGCATACAAGATAATCCATTATTCAAGTTGGGTTGCGTATGCAATATTCGAACAGTACCACAATTCATATAGCTTATATGAGCATTCAAGGGGGTCAAAAATATATTATCGCAATTGTACTGTACAACCGTCTTCATAACGTTTTACAAGGGAACGCGCGTACTACTATGTACAGGACAATCTTCTTCATTTCACTATTTACTCGTATCGTATTAGTAAGTTTCTTTGCTTCAGTCAATTTTACAATCTTGCCTATTTTATCTGAAACATGAATTTTATATTTTACTGCTTTCTTTTCCTGTAAGGCAAGAACTTATTCTTCAGTGATTATTGCTTCACAAACTAAGTTCAGGCCTTACAGGAAATGAAAGCAGTTAAATATAAAATTAATGTTTCAGATAAAATAGGCAATATTGTAAAATTAACTGAAGATAAAGCAAAGAAACTCAGGAATAAGATGTGAATAAATAGTGAAATGAAGAAGACATTTGGGGAATTGAGACTAACAGAGTTTGAGCGTTATAAAACATTGTCTTCAGCATTACATCCTCTGAACTGATCTTAGTTTCCTCCAAGATTACTAACGGAAGTTACAGGGTTGATATCCGAAATTACAGAAAATTATAGGGTTGATATGCGAAATTAAAGAAAAAGGGTTAAGATTATACTCAAGGATTCAATTACTTTTCGCATACAATAATAATATGTCATAATAGAAACTGTAGACTTAAATAATTTTGGAAGCTTCTGAATAAAACTGGAATTATTTTTTTAATCTTACTGAATGTAATTTTGGCAAAGAAAGAAATATTTCATATGAATTTTACGCAAGGAATCAACACGCGTTTAACCACACTATTATTACAGATAGTTGTAGAAAGAGGTAGAAATAATATAGAGCCAAATATGTTTGAAAAATGTCGAATTTGAAAGTTTCGTAATTAGAGACTCAAATATAATTGGTCTAGATATAAGCGAGAGGTTAATATGCTCGCTTTGTATACGCCTGGTGATGTTTTCGAGATCCTTTGAAAACAGTAGTTCGAAACCCGCTTTACCAAAAATGGTATGTGTGATATCCTTAGAAGCCCACTAAGGCATTTAAGGCGTTAAAATTTTCAATCAATCAAATACAAGTCAGTTAAACTAAGTATAATGATTTTAAACTTACTTAAACAACTATAAATGTCAGAAAAGTACACTTAAAACGACATATTGGAAGGAATATATTTTTCACTGCTGTTCATCACAAATTAAAAATGCTTTTGTTATTGTATTAGATGAAAAAATCATAAATTATGTTGTCCAATTTTACATTGTGGAAAAAATATAATATTTTAATAAGTTAATAATAAATTTTGATATACTGAATTTTCAAACATTGAATTTATTTTTTTAAACACTATTTCCAAACTAGGGGCCGTAACCCTCTAAAAACTGATCCATCTGGTTAGGAAGGATCCAGTAATAATAAAGTTCAAATTCAGATACAAATTTGTGCATCATAAAATTACCTATGTACCCTATTTTTAATATTTCTAATCATATTGGCTGAAATAAATTATCGTTTCCAGATTAAGTTTCGGAATTTGCCATTTTGAATCCCTGTTCATAGGCTCTGAGATAACGTTGAAATCAAACTGGCCCCAGTACTTGTTGTGAAAAAACAGTTCCTTATCATCAATTGCGTTTCAAGTGTGATACGATGATGTAAGAATGTTTGCAAGAAACGAAGCTAAACCCAGCTCAAACAATGATATGGGACATCCATGGAAAACAGAAGAACACTGTTCATTCCTTGTGCCTGCATATGGGCCATGTCATAGATTTCGAAACCTTCTCTTTCTGCAATGCCTGTGAAGTTGGCTGGTAGCTGAGGAATTCTGTTAAAACAAATTAGTAATGATCTAACTTCACTTTTTTCATAAAATATGCTTTTTACATTTTATATCCCTAGCTACAACGTTTGTGTATGGCATGAGCTCCACTTTCTCTCACTGACAGACATCTTATTACCAATGCTGGATTCCTGTTTACTTGAGAAGCGGCTTCATGCTTTCAGAAAGCAGTTCTTCTGTCATTCCGGACAATGTTTTTTGCTTATGATGTTCCTCACGTTACAGATAACTGATCTAAAAGTACGAATCTAAAACCGTGCAAAACTCCACTTACACCATGCAAATTTTGACTTTACACCATCCCCCGCAAAACTGAAAATCATGGCGGAATCCCTGCTTCTATGTTTCAATCAATAAGCTGCCTAGTGTACAGTGGTGCTGAACACACTAGCAGCTAATTCTCGGATGAATTTGACAGTATAGCCAAACGTTGTGACTAACCATGAGCGAAAATATCCGAACATGTTCGATCTTCGGCTCCCGTCTAACGAGAGACCACACGCAAACAATGTGGAACAGAAAGTTAACAGCACTTTTCCGTATGTCCACCGCTAACCGGGTGCTGCGCCCCACCCCACCCTCTTCGCGGCTCACACCGCTCAGCTCCCTTCGGACGCATCGTGCCCCTTTTCGCCAGGTGTGCATCCAGCCCTGGTTTTATATATATATATATATATCCTAGCTTTCAGTAGCTTCTATTTGGTATAATAAATCACTACTTGTATTAAATTTCCTAATGCGTATATACATAAAAATAAAATTAAAAATAATATGAAAGAGTAAAGACGCCAGGATACGAATTCAGGACCTCTGGATCACATTTCCGATACATTAGCCGCCAGACCAAGCTGGGAGTTGGGAAACAAGCGCTTGCTGGTGTTACTCATAGTTCAAGGAGCTCTGCGCCTGCGCGAGAGTGGCACATGTCTCGTTTCTTTTTACTTCCCTTCTGGCTCCCCTGTCAAATTAATCTTAGAATTAGGTATTTACTAGTTCATGTGATGTTTATTTTCAGTTTGAGAAAGAAGACAAAAAGTCTATTAAAATGATATATGGCTTGAAAGTATCAAATTAGCGATAAACACTTTTCTAACTATAAGCATGAAATGTGTGAAAACTTCGACAACAGAGGACAGCAAAATTCGTTCTCCTATTTAATCTAAATTGGAAAATTATTTTAATGAATATTGAATATTACTTAACTACTTATTAGAAAAGAATACTATTTACGGTATTGTGTAAATTGGCCTATAAAATATAAACTTACTGTTTCCAAACTTATGTAATTTTGCGAAGAAAGCAGAAAGCACAAGAACTTTAAGAGTAAGATAGTTAAAGTATTACTCTTTAAGAGTTTTCTACAATGACCAGTCAGGTACCAGTATCTTACGATAAACGTTAAACTTTATTATATTTTTTTAACAATTAATGATAGGAAATTTCCAATAATATGCGAATAAACGTTAAATTTAAAACAAACAAAATAGATTATCAGCTAAGATGGATAGTGGGCCACTTCTTCCCACTTGGGATGTGTCATTTTATTCGCTTTTTTGTCCACATTACGAAAATGGGCACCCGGAAATAGTTTGCTATGTAACCAGCAATTTTGCTGATTACATAGTTTTTCACAGGAAAATTTGTTTCACGAAAGGGAAATTTTAAATAAGTGAAGGCCTTCATATTGGCGACGCTGGTGCCCCCCTAATTACCAGTCAGTCATAAATAATACCTCGTCGGAAACGTCATAAAAAAGAGATTCGAACGTTATATCAGGTGTTTCCAATGTAATTCATATTTAAAATAAGAAACCTGAAGATTTATGGAGAATTCGATTTTCTCATAATTCACAAAAAAGTTTAGCAACACACTGATCGTACAACTACGACTAAAATTCCAGCGTACACCCTACGTATTCCTGCCAAATTTGTGCTACAATCATTAAACTTTAGTGAAATAAAATATAAAAAAAATCGAAGAAACCAAACATTGTCTTGGTGATCGATTTCTACTTCGACTAATGAGGAATATCTCCCGCTTCGGCTACAACTATACGTGTGAAACTTCGTCATCCCGTCTGTTGTTCACT
>JAGDQP010020116.1:0-31243 GCA_022664845.1 Lepisma saccharinum | reverse complement strand
TATCCATTTGTTCGTTTTTCGGATAATCGATTAATCGGATATCCATTGTTCGTTTTTCGGATAAGCGATTAATCGGATATCCGTTTGTTCGTTTTTAGGATAATCGATTAATCGGATATCCGATTATTCGGATTCGAATAATTAAATTATCCGGATAATTATTCGAACAATATCCGGATGAATAATTATCCGGATAATGTTGACAGCCCTACTCATGATTCAGTTCTCTTCCGTATTTCTTTAACAAAGTCTGGTAAACACTCCAGCTTGCCATTTGTAAAATGTCATAAATCTACCAGAGTCCACTCATCCCTAAAAACCTGTTTCTATGCAAGCCTCACGCGGTCAGAGGGTTGACAATGAAAGGAAACTGGAAAGGGAAGGTACTTCTTTCACGGTGGAACGTATTACTGCGCGTAACAGGGGAGGGTAAGGGCGAGCGAGAAAGAGGAGGAGCCTAATTCGGCAGAAGAGCTCGGAGAATTTTTCTTTTTTAGACGAAAATATTGGTTTTATAATAAAATTGTAGAGAACATTTAAAGTACTATTGACATTGAATGTAACAACTATGTTCAGAAAGATGTATACATTTTAACGTACTTTTTAGAATTTTGATAACGTAAATAGGAAATTTTAAATTCGTCATTATATCACATTTCGCGTATTATCATATCTTTAACAATCGTTGTAATTAAAATAAAGGAACTTTTCCAAAAGATAAAGAGTAGAAATGTAAGGGATTTCGATGTTCTCCAAATCAAGGCAAGATTCATTAAAATATTCCAACTAGCAAGAAAGTTATGATTATTCCAAAATAACATTAGGTTAAATGGGAGTTGATCAGCGTGATGCGGCCTGTTGCGGCCTCTTAAGGAACACTTTGATAAAATCTCAGTAAGGATGGCAAGCAACAGGAGTTGAACCTATAAGCACTCTGCAATGGTGATTCGAAGTCCGATAAACATGAAAACAAAGGGGACTGTGTTTCTTTGATTCTAATTGTGAGTGTAGCCCTAACTCATAGATGAGAATTCTTTTTATGTGTGGAACGATGTATACAAGTTGAAAAACCAGAACAATTGGTCGCCACCATAGCGGAGAATTGAACTGGGAAACCGGCTAGGATGACGATCATTTTTTTCTGTGCACTTGTAATCAGCATGGCCTTTAAGCATCTTAGGCTCAGACCAGGATAGGATGAGGAAGAGGATGTAAGAAGGTCGTTGGCCAGGGGCTAGTTAGTAGGTACAATCCCGTAATATGTTCTGATATTACTTAGGAAAAATCCTGGAAAAACCTCAGTCAGAATGGGCGGTTATTGGGATCGTTCCCAGGAACTTCCGATGGACAAGCCAATGCTCTAACAACTGAGCTACGGCCGCTCGGTAACTCAGCTTAATAGGCTCGCTCCTCTCCTCCATTTACCATTTTTTGAAAATTATGGAAAGATTAGAAGGGATATTACAATTTTTGGAAGCAAAAAGGGCAGTGCTTATGGAACTGTATGACACGAAGTAATAACTGTTTTAAATAATTCGTTTTTAGCCGAGACATTTAACGTCATGCTCGGCAATCAAATAACTCAGCTAAAATGAATGATTTAAAACACTTATTACTTTATTTCGTATATATAAGTTATATAAGCAATGTCCTGTTTGCTTCCCCAAAATGTAATCTTATACTTCGTGTTTAGATAATGTTAAAAAATCAGACTCATAAAAGTTAAAACGATCTTCATGAGAGTGAAGTAACTTTATAGCTGAAAGAACTTTTGATTTTCTCCCAAGATCGCAACGCTCTGTTAATTTAAGATTTACAATTTATTTCCTCCATCATTACAAAGTTTTTAATGTTCAACCTACTTTGTCTTCTACTGATCGTATTTCTAATGGGAAAATGAAGTTTCAGAAAGCCTTTCTCACTCTCTTGATGTATATGCGTGTATATGAGTACCTTACAATATTTTGGAAGAGAAATTTTGCACCAATCTTAGAAAAAAACAATGCACGTATTTGTAGGTCAAGTAGGTGAGGAGGTCACAACTCAAGAGTCATGAAGAAATTATCTTCTTTTTTTGTACTTTCATGAGTCGTACTTGAAACTGGAAGTGTATCAAAACACAAGAAATATTACAAAAAGATGAGAAATAGATAAGCATAAAATTATACATTAATTTAAACAGATCGTGAAGAAATGCCTGTACACTGATTTCTACGAAGTACTGACACAATACAAAAGTTCAATCCAAATAAGTTTTCCCGCCTTTTTCGTTTGACGTCAATTATTCAAAATTCATTGAAGGTAAACAAAATGTAACTTTCTCAGACCAAAGTTCATATCATGCTTCAATAATGGGTACAATTAGTTTTAAAGAAATGCTACTTAGTAACTTCAGGATTGTGTGCAGACACTTTTGGGACAGAATAATGTCCCAAAAGTGTCTGCACACAATCCAGAAGTTATTACAAACATTTCCATAAAGCTAATTTGTACCCATTATTGAAGCATGATATGAACTTTGGTCTGAGAAAGTTACATTTTGTTTACCTTCAATGAATTTTGAATAATTGACGTCAAACGAAAAAGGCGGGAAAACCCACTTCCATTGAGCCTTAACATAAGTAAACTCTTTAATATACTTGATAGGGCCAAGGAAGCTTAATTACACACGTATTCGTTTTTAAGGAGCCCAATATCTATACTAAATTAGTATAGATAAGTCTTGTAATAATTTGTATTGAAATGCTTAGAAACGGTATTCATATCATATAATCAATCATCTTTCTCTCAATATAACGTCGTCGTCGGTTGCAAATAATAATATGTCGTCGTATGTATGATCAATATCTTAAAATTCCTCAATAATCTTCCTCCTCTTAATAACATCGTCGACGTATCTAATATCTTTACAAATTGCTTACTTCTGGCTATTTTTCTTTATCTCAGGGCTTCTGTGGATTCTCATTGATTTCTGGATCATGGACTTTCCTCTCAAAAAGATTATCCCGATACACACTGCTCCAAATCAGCGTTAGCATATAACACAGTGGAGGCTACTGGATAAGATCTTCAGGACAATCGCTTTCCACCACACTAAATATGCTACTGAAAGCAAAACAGTGCAGCTTACTAACGTAAGTCATAGGCCTCAAGGAAAAACTTGGTACTAAAATTGGAGATCTTTATTAAAAAGCTCTACACTTAAAGCTTATGACAACTTAAAAATCGCTTGCATATCCCCAAAACAATTCTTTACATGACTGTGGCCACTAGCCTCCTATTACTTGCGAGCTTCAGTTCGTAAAGAATCCATTTTTTCTGACATAAACTATTTAACTCGGTCAGCTCAATTAGAATAATAAATTATCTAGCATCTTCTCTACATATTTACGTTATTCACTTCTCATATCACTCACCATTCCCTATATAATACAACTCTCTACTCACTCGCCTGACATCTTTTCCGATGTAAAAATACGAGACAAATGTCACATATTAAATCACGACAATTAATCGTTCTCATCTTTGCAAAAATAGATAACTTAACTGGCTCAAGATAATCTATTTTCTATCGACAGATAAAATTTTGAATGTCAACAATCCATTCTGATTAAATATTCGAATAAATCCATAAAATCAACTTTCTATCATACCACGTACCATATCAGTATAACATAATTTGATAGCCCCGCCGGGCATGTAACTACAAGTTAGACGAACATTAAATATACGCGTACTTTTCGTTCATTGAAAAGGTAGATTTTTATTAATCATTTTTCCCTTTCAGATACATGCAATTCCTGTGGTGGTCGAATATCCTTACGGGGCATTCCCATAGAGTAGAAATTGAAATATCAGTTTGAAACCTTCTCTATGGCTGCTTTTGGACTCAATCGGTGTTTCCTGCGGGAGTGATGATCTCTTTCGTGGGTATTCTTTTCGCAGTTGCAAACTCATTTGGGACAAAAAAAAAAAAAAAGGCACGGGTTCGTTTCCTGTGGTGGTTACATCAACCTGTTTATGCGTAAAGTGATTTCTGCATACAGCGATTGCTTGCGGTATATCGAAAAGAACCAGGACTGACATAATAAGATTACTTTCATATTTTGATGGAAGTAGTAGAACTTTATACAGGGTGCCCAGAAGCGCATTCAATATAGTGAGTTGCAGTGATATTACCACATACTAACTAAATGGTACCGGGAGATAGAAATTGCGTCACCGGCACGTACATGTATAGTAAGTACCACGATAGTACATATACTATTATAAGTGCTATCAGAAAGAATTAAGATACAATAGGAGGGGAGACAAAACTGACAAATTTGAATGATTACTTGAATTTTGAAGTTATTTACGGCCTTTAGGCATCTATGGTTCAGGCGTGGATAGGGTAGGGGAATGGTTACGAGAAGGAGTCGGCCACGGCCTAAGTTGAAGTTACCATGCCCGCATTTGCCTGGTGTGACTGAGGAAAACACCTGCGAAAACATCAGTAGAAGTTGTGGACCGCTCATATCGAACCCAGAAACTCCTGAATGCGAAGCCAACGCGGTAGATGACTACTGGTACTTCCATTGATTCGAAAACACTTCTCATTTCAAAATTACTATATAACTTACTTTGCTTTTTGCATCTTGGCACCTCAGTAAAACTACACATTTATTGTTTCTGCATCGTCTTTTGTCTTCAACACGAACTGTTTATAGAAACGAATAGTCGACCATTCTGAATGAGGTTTTCCAGAACATGTTTTAAGTTTTTCCAGGAGAATACCGAGATTGTACCTCAACTAAGTTCCTGGTACCCACGGAAGAGTGATCATCGAGGTACATCATCCGTCAGTGGGACGTGAAAGGCTTAGTAGGCGAAAGCTGCATATACAGCCCATAAATTAAAATAAAAAAAATCACACAAACAATTTAAAGAAAAAACGATGCGATCCTGGTCTTAATCTAAATTACCACCCCAATATTTGCCTGGTGTGGGTGAACAAGGATAAATGAAACTTCTCGTAGGATTTCGGTAACTACTTTCGAATCCAGGGCCTTTCGTTAGGGAAGCATGGCTGGATCATCCCCCCCTCCTCTCTCTCTTTCTTCATTTTTCTAATATTTTATATTTTCAATAGATTAGTAATATAATTTAAGAAAGTAAGACAAGTAGCAAAAATAAAGGAATTACTAGAACGTGAACACTAAAGGTAACAGGATTGATTATTCTTGTAGATCTACAATGCGGAAGGGCACATCTCACCTTATGTGGAGAATTCAGTGATTTTTTTTTCATTAATCTCCTCGAACATCTTTATCTTTATCTCATATATCACTTACTCTTTGCACTACTCCATACCGGGTACAAGGAGAGCGCACCTGCCACGCCAGCCATCTGTGACTTCACATACAGTACAGTAGGTAGATTGGTGTGGATAGCATATCAGATATTATCAACACTATGTTCATCTCACAGTTAAAGAATCCCTTACAAGCTATTATGGTTGTTATTGTTCACTATAAAGTGAAGATGAAAAAGTTATTAAAACTAAAGGAAGATTTTTCCAGCCACAAGAAGAAAATAACCTCTTAGGCTAGCCGCATACCAAACAATTTACAAAATAGTCTTTTTCACAACCGGAGCTAGTTTGCAAGTCGGAATTGGTGAAGCTGGCAAGCATAATAATGTCAAAATCGAGTTATAGGTCTCATCAGGGGAAACGGGTCAAATTCGGAAGGAGCTGGGCAGTGGCGGTTCTAGAGGAAAAAAAACTGGGAGGGCAGCTTTCAACGTTGCATATTATATATATAAAGTGTTTCTATTTTGTTGCTGTCCTCCTGTCCATAATCTACATTCTCTTCTTTCCTCTTTTGCCTTCCCACTATTCGTTCCAATGCGTTTTTCAGTACAAGTTCTTCTCAGACAATGACCCAACAAATGTTTGTTTGTGTGGGTAGGTGTGATACACATTGGTAATTTTCAGTCATTTTTTTTTAAATTGCATATTAATTCTCCTTAGTTATATCTATGAAGGAAATATGTACGTTTAAAACCTTTTTCAGTGTAAGAAAACAATAATTAGTTGAAGCAAAAAAGTGAACATTTTAATATTTTTCATCAGTGCATGGAATTTACAGAGGGAAACTTATAGTTAACTGCCAAATTTACACTGGATAAAATGACTTGATTGGATTTTACACTACATAAAACGGCATTAAGAATCCCTCCCTCTACACACACACTTAAAAATCTATAAATGCCACACTGGATATATTGTATAATTCAACACCAATTTAGACCTAAATAAGATGATTAAAAAAAAAAAAAATCAGCAACAAAGATTTCTACTGTTTATTTGTAGGTCGGACTAGAATTTCCTATATTAATTTTATAGTAAGAAGTAAGCGGACAACGATTAGTGTTCTGTCGTTTTCGGTATAAGCTACTGGTGGTATAATTTCGAAATAACACCGCATTGCTTATAAGCAATAAATTAATTTTTTAGATGATGTGGTCTTATGAACGTTGTTGATAGTAAAGACTTCTAAAAAGTTTTAAAAACAAAAAAATTCTGTTACATAAGCAAAAAAAAAAAAAAAAAAACTACTTGAAACTTGTTCTAAAAAATTAAAAAAATCGTTTAAAACTAGACAAAATGCAGTTTCTAACATACACTGTGACTCCTTCCCCCAACCCATGTTTCTGGAAGAAGCTTATCATGGTACACTTCATTTCATGTTCAAGAATCGGTAACATTAAACTTCTTGCAAAATAAATATTCATTATACTAAATATTTCAAGACAATTGAAGATATTAGTTTATCTTCACTGCAAAAAACTGGCAGTGCCTCCCCCCCTCCCCCCGGCATAGAACCGCCTCTGGATCTGGGGCAGCACGCTTTATTTTAGTCAGACGGTTTTGCGCTCCAATGTTTAAACGGCACTAGGGTAAACATACCAGTTATTGGCACCTTTATTTAAACCACTGTCGTTTTGAAATCGAAGTGCAGAGCTATTTCGGCTTTATATTTCTGTTCATGGCTAACTGTAAAGTCTTAGATCTTTAACGAAATTAATTTTGTAAAATCTGTAACGTAATCAAACTTTCTTGACATCGTCTTAATCACGAAAATAACACAGAAGTTGTGTTTCATGTGCAGAAGTCATCAAAGAATCATTAAGCAACGTGTCGGAAACAATGTAAGTTTCGTCAAATTATTTTCGGCCTTATTTATTATTTATATATGTATTTTATAATCTTGGGAGGCCAATAACTGCAGTGCCAGTTTCAGATACGTTTTACCCTGGTCTACTCCGCACAGCATTGGTAAATCCATAGAGTTAGGAATATAAATAGAGGGAAACTTAGGCTGTTTTGTTGGAGAGGGGAATGAAGCCAAGAGACGGAAGGGACGAGGCATTTCGGCCATATTAAGTTGCCCCATATTTAGAGACCCTCTTTCCCGAGTATTCCCTCTCTGAGGTGCACTCATCCTCGTATCGAAAAAGGCAATCCTCACAGAACTCGGTATAGAGGGACTCTAATGGGGCCACACAAGATGGCTGCCAATGAACCGTAATTTGGCTTCATGTGACGTCATGTACGTTCTCTCTAATTTCTTCCTTACTCTATGAGTAAATCCATGCAAATCGAATGGATCCACTTCGATCATCCCTTTCGTTTCCTGTTTCCAGATAAGGGCTGATTTTCATGAAAGCTTGCGTTGCTTGCGATTTGGTCGAGTAGCCAATTGAAACACGTGTTTTATTGCATATTTTATTGTAAGGTAACTGTACACATGTTTCAATTGGCTATTCACCCAAATCGCAAACAAAGCAAGCTATCATGACGAAAATACTTTCCAAGCGAAAAGCATTGAGCTACACAGCTGTTCTTTAGGATACTTAAACGCTCGATTAGTATCTGAAACTAGACTCAAGTAGAAATATTTAACTTTGTCTATTTCCGGTTTAATCCGAAATGGACAGAGCTTTTAGTTCTAAGGACGCCTTATCATGTACGTGCTGGCGGTGTGTTTGTTTGCGATTTCTCTAAATAGGAAATAGGAATACTTCTGCACTTTTCCATTGGATACTCATCGTAATCGCAAACGAAGTACTCAGCTAGCGCATACATGAGAAGGCGGCCTAGCTCAGTTATTCTTTTACTCTTGTTATCGCTGTATCGCCCGTTTTCTAACATGTCTTAATTTTTGAGTTATGCAAATTCTGAACTGACTGTGAGCACATAATAGCTTATCCTGTGAATAATATTCACATCATTTGCATGAATTGAGGCACTAATAAATAAATGGGCTACACAGTAACAACAAGCATAAAAATACTGAGTTTAAACCAATGACCTCTATCTAAAAGCGATAGTGGACTGACTGCTGCTATTGAAAATTTCATGAATATATGAAGGCAGAGAGCGTATAGGACACTTAATCTCATTTCAGACTAAACCAATATAGACCAAATTTTCGTTTCTAATTCAGATTTTCACGCTTGATATCGCTGTGAGGTCCGTTTTTTATTTATGTCTTAATTCTTGAAAAAAAAAAAATAAATAAAATATTATTTGCAGTATTTTCAATGTAGTCGCAGTGTACGGTATACTATTAGATGAATAACTTTGGAATTAAGACTTAAATTAAAAAGAAACTTTCCGCACAATGGTGATAAGCGTATAAAACTGAGTTAGAACTGAAAATTTGGTCCTCATTGGATTAAACTGGAAGTGGACAAATGAGTTTAAATATTTGTTCTGGCGTCTATCTTTCGACACTAACTGTAAGTAGCCAATTGAAACACGTGTTTTATTACATGTTCTACGTGTAACACGTGTTTCAATTGGTTATTCATTGAAATCGCAAGCAACACTAGCTTCCAAGGAAAGCAGGCCTAACCGTTCGCTCCTGTGCATGGCTTCAGATACTAACTCGTCCTCAAAAAGAGGGAGCGTCTTATACGCCGGCAAATACGGTATTCTAGTCGCAAAAGTCTCAGACTGTTTATAATATTATCACTCAGCGGAAGAAACTTGTTCTGTGGTGAAGGATAGCGGAAGTTTGGTATTATTAAGAAACACAATGCAACGTCAGTTGCCATGTCTTCCTTCGAATGTATTTGATGATTAATGGAAAACAGAAGAACTTTTTTCTATAATTGCCTCATGTGCTTGTCATTCATTCTTTTGGCCTCAGTAATAAACATGAAACAAAGTATGTTGAATTTGACAAGTTGACAGTGAAACTCTTGCTATTCATTATGACGTCACTCATTTAAGTATCATTCCAATAATAATAAAGTTTGTAAGTTTCTTCAGCTGAAAATATATCTAGGGAGGACTCTTCCAGTACCGGACACACTAAGTTTCTGTGATACTGCCTTAAAGGGTATGAACGAAGTACAACATATTGCTGTATGATACTTCAATACACACTTTATATTGTAAACGAAAAATCTCGAATTCACAGTTTACCTCATTAATGTTCATATGTAAAGTATATTATCTTTTCTTCGTCTGTGCATTTGGCATGTGCCCAACTCTTACATCCAAGGCATTGAACTGAATCTGTATTGAATGATTCAAGGTAAATAAAGCATTTTTGTTAAAAAGTTAAAAGCTATAACGCAAATGCAAGTTTTAAAACTTCTTTCCTACTTGTGGCTAAAATATATTGTCTAACTCTTTTAACTATATGAATAGCTGTTTTTCATCTCATCAAAATATCTGCTTAGATCTACCCATTTGAGGGCTTGGATGTCCAGTCTTCCCAAAGCTTAGCGTCTTTAATCTATCGGCTAAGGTTCGGTACTGCAAGAACATTCGTTGTCCGATACTGTATGATCGCCATACAGTCCTTAACAACAATCCCAGTTGCGCTGTATTTACCATCATAAGTATCATGAAAGCTTACTCTGTTATAATATACCTGCTATAATATATAAAAATTCTTAATAATAATTCACAGCCATATTCAATCCACTACTGGATGAAGCATTTCCCGAAGGGAGGAGTATGATATTCAGTCGTTTTCTATCCACAGTTGATCTCGATCTGCTGTTATCCTCATCCATGTAACACCTGAAAAACGCTTAATTTCATCTACCCATCTTCCATTTGGACGTCGTCTCGGTCGTTTATTTTCTCCGGGAATCTAATATAGTACATTCGTCGTCCATCTTTCATCTGTTCGTCTAGCTATGTGACCAGCCCATCTCCACTTCATCTTCTTCACAGTCTTGATTGTATCTTCTATATTTGTTTGTGCGCGAATCTATTAATTTGTTTTCCTGTCCTTCCTAGTTATTCCTAGCATGCATATCTCCATTGTTCTTTCTGTAACTCTTAATCTTTGAGTCGTTTGCGCATTCAATGTCCAAGTTTCAAATCCTTACATCATTACAGGTAAGACACACATTCTGGTTTTTAGTTGTTCTCCATTTGAAACAAACAAGATTATATAATCAGCGAATTGTAGGTGATTAAGGTAATCACCATTGATTTTTATTCCAACTTCATCCCAGTTTAAATTTTGGAACATTCTCTGCAGGACAGCTGAAAACAGTTTTGGAAAATTGAATCTCCTTGCCTTACCCCTTTTCCAACTTTAAATTCGTCACCCACTTGATGTAGTCTAATGACAGATGTGGCAGTTGAGTAAATGTTTCGCAGTAAATTAATGTATACATTTTCTATGCCTTAATGCACTGCTGCGAAGGACACCGAATCGAAAGCTTTTTCAAAATCTACGAATCCCAAACATAGTGGAAGTTCATATTCATTAGTCCTTTCTTTAACTTCATTCAATCCTTGTATATGATCCATTGTGCTAAATCCACGACGAAATCCAGCTTGTTCCCTTCCCTGGTTAAAATCTAAGTCTTGGACAATACGATTCAAAATAACTTTGGTGAATATTTTGTACACAACTGACAGTAGACTAATTGGTCTGTAGTTTTAGACACGTTCTTTGTACCCTTTCTTGTACAACAAAATAATGATTCCTCTTTCATCTTTTCACCTCCCCATTGAAACATCCCTGCTCTGAGTCCATCTTCTCCTGGCGATTTTCGTTCTTCATCCATAGAAGTACTTTATCCACTTCTTCTTTCATTACGTCTGAAACTTCTACAACATTTTTTTCTGAATCTTCTTTTCCTAGTTCTTCTTCAGAAAACAGTAATACAATTCTCTGTAGAAATTTTCAAATTTGTTTAAAATTTCCTCCTTATTCCTGGTTACGGTTAGGCTAGGTCTCTTAACTGCAATTATTGCTTCTTCTGTATCATGAGCTGCTGTTTAGTTTTCTTCAGGTTCTTGTTTTCTTCGATTGTATCTCTAACAAGATTTTCGTTGTATCTACGTACATCCTCTCTTGCTTTCTTCCTTACAGTTTTATTTAGTTCTAAGTTCTCAATCATCTTTATGTAATTTTCCTCTTCTTTCATTTCCCTTCTTTTCTTCATCAAGAGTTTAGTTTCTTCTGAAATTTTGTTTTTTTCTTTTTGATGCCTAATATTTCCTTTGCTGTCTCTCTTGCTATCTCAGTCAGTATCTTATTTCTGCTATTGATATCTACTTTGTCTTCTAACTCTTCCAAGGCACTGAATCTGTTGCTTAGTTCTATCTCGAATGTCTGTTGGTTTTTCTACAGATTTTCTTGCTCTAAAACTGGCGATTTTTCTCTGATTATAGATATAAAAGAAACTATTCACCTCGAAAAGGAGAAATCAAAACATGAAAATAACTTTTGACAGTCGAGTTCATAATCATTCATACATAAAAGTACAGTTTTAAGGAAAAGCTTAAATTTCGAACGAAAACATAACTTTAATTTTAATAAAACAGGAAACCGTGTTCTAAATAAACAACACTGGTTAGTGTTCAACCAAAACACTAGATAAAACGAAATTTTATAAAATCATAAAATGGAAACTGATTGTACAGTTAAAAAAATAAATAAATTAAAGTTTGATAAGCAAACATGAAATCCAGGGTTTCGAACACAAAAATGTTGTAGCCACCTGTAATATACAGCCATAAAATTTGAAATGAGTGCTGTCTAATTGTCGAATATTTAGTTTTAAAGTAGATCCTCCCTGAAGCATTACAATTCATAATCCTGTTTACCAATAGAAGAGCCAGTGTGTAGTTAAATTATTCAAGCCCTTAATATTAAATGTTCCTATTGGAATTTAATTGACTTCTAAATTATTATTTAGTTACCTCATCATTAGAGTCTTGGAAATTTTAATTAGCTTAAAATCTAAAATCTTTTAGTCTGGCATAATAACAACGAAGGTAAATAATAATAATAATAATAATAATAATAATAATAATAATAATAATAATAGTTTAGTGATACAAATTTCAAGCGTTTTATTGAAACCCGAACATTGATTCATATACGAATATTAACTTCTTTTTTTTATTCAACTAAAGTGAAATGCTTATGACTTACAACATGACCTGGGTGGAGTGAATATCTTTTGTATTTAATTGGCGCAATTAATGTATCTTTCCTTCCGTATCCAAAATAGCATGAACATTGCAACGTCTTTGTTGCGCCAGGACCATACTTATGTAACTTCCGACATCGTACAAACTTTACGTTGTGGGACTTGACAGGTATTTCGAATGCTTTTAATTTCCAATCTTCTTGTTACAATGCCTTTTCAATAGAATATAGATTAATGCATCAAGCATTTATGTTGTTTTTTTTACAAGTTTAACCAAAAATCCATAATGTTTAAACCCTGTGGAGCAAGAAGTAAAATACGATTTAGTTTCGAACACACTGTAGCCGTGTCGTGTCTTTTATTTGAGCAACATTATCAGTACTTTATTGCATTAAAAATCTAAAAAAAGAAACGTTATAGGTCTACTACGAAAAAATGGCAACATTTCCGCATCCCTACTGCTCGGTTATCAGTAATCACATTGATAACCGAGCGTTAATATTAAAATTCAATTCAAGTCGAGGCTCAATTGATAGCATCACATTTTATGTTACATAAGGTGTCACATGAAAATGTTATGGTATGATTTAGCTATAATCGAAAAGGAAAGCGAAAACCTGCTAATAGAGAGGCATAACTTGTCTTGTAGGACCTGTTGATGAGGGCAGAACAAAAATGATGATGGGGTCATTCGGCGAAATGCCATCTGTGTCTGTTTTCCATTAGACCGAAATATTTATCTGGCAGTGTTCCTTTTATTGAAAATTAATGTCGGAGAGAGGGAAGAAATACTGATGCAGTTTAGTTATTTATTCCTAATACAAATAGATAATTTATGAAAAGGCTATGCTCGGCAACAATGGTGATCGACCATTACCGTGGTGGAAGTTCGTGGCGGTAATTACTTCGAAAAAGTATCTAGGCCAACTTTTTAGTATGTGTCGAATTTGATAATTTTCGAAGACCAAAATAAGGTTTTTTTTTTACTTTTAGATTCATAACGTCTTATATGATACGTTTATTGCATCATCAGTAACATGTTTGCTTGCCCTGCGTAGAAATTAGTCTGTATGCAGCGTCACGAACTTTGTTCTTTCATTCACGAAATTCCTTTCTTTCAGAAAAAGTCAACTTGGAGCAGATTGCTACAAAACCAAAACGGCACATTGAATTTGACTAAACGCATTTCACATTAAACTAAATCACCCAGATTTCTGTAGGCACAATGAAAATGCTGATAAGAAGTTACATTAATTCATATGTTTAATGTTGATTCTTTTTAGCAACTAGTAAAAACATTTGTAATAATTCGTTATCAAGTATAACTGCCTTAAACACTTAGGGGAAGTTTCACTAAACCTTTTAATCCACGAGTCATAGATAAAACATTTATACATGGATAATCTCATCCTCTCCATTTATTTCGTGCCACCTGATGTTAGTTGAGGCGAATTAGGAACGAAATAGTGCGGTACGCAATTATTCCTTCCTACATTTGATTTAGAAACTGAGGAAAGCATGGAGTACAAACTGAGTATATGATACTTTACATTATGGGGCGCAATGACTTACTAGCATGACTTCATTATTAGTTCGGCATGACTGACACCAGGTGGCATGAAAGCAGAAAGAGAGATTGGGAATTAACTTTCTATAATTAATTAATCTATGCCTCGTAGTATTGCGCAATTGGAACTTGGGCCTACACATGGATGTAAATACTGTAGACGGACTGGCCCAATACAATTAAACTGCGTCAACTTGACGCCGGTTTTCGATTAATATTGCCTGGAGTATTGGGATTAAGTTGCGTCTTATTGGTTGGAATATGCCTGGGGGTGTGGAAGCAAAGAATGGAGGAAGATCTAGCTAAGGAACAGAGGAGGAAGTTTGGAATGTTTTAAATATGGTATTGTGCTGGCTTCACTTTTGGGTCGCTACAAGTAGATCCGTCTCCCGTATCCAAATCCATGGGACCTACATAATAATTTTAAGATATTCAGAAAAGTGAAGGGAAATATATGTTGAGAAATTTCCTATTTAGATGTACGTTGTTAATTAATAATATATACATTATATTTTTTGCAGTTTTTTTAAAAATAAATTGCACAAACTATGCACGGGTTAGAAAATAGCTTTGTTATATAGAAAATTAGCAAAAGAACCATATTTTGAATGAAACATTAAAAGGAATTTGAGAAACAGAGAACACGTGCTTCATTTGTCAAAATCGTACCAAAAGCCCCTTCTCCGCCCCTCTCTCTCCTAATGAGAGTTCTTTCAGTGAGAATAATATTCTAACATAATTGAAGTCGACCTCTTAAAAGAAAGAGCAATATGAGTCTGGCGAAAATTCAACCACACACCATTCTCACGACCTCTAAGATGTTTCTCTATTGTACTCACGAATCTTGTAAGTTTCTCTGCGAAATAATCAACTTTCTATTTTTCATATTTTTTCCTTTTTCTCCTTGCTCTGCAATCTGGACGTTTCATGAAGAGAGGAAAAGTCTCAGAAGATATTGAATTACCATTTCAGATGACGATGCTTTATAAGACCTTGACAATGATGCGACGGGATCAGGAATGTCCTCGTTTTCTTATTTTGTTTGAGAACTGAAAGTAGTGTTGCTTCTGCTCTTGCTGTCTTCGACTGCACGCGATCTTTGTATGTGAAGTTTATGTGTTGTGTTTGACTTTTGCTTCAGAAACGACACATATACGTGAGACTTACACTATGCCCAACAGCAAGGTTAAAATAAATTACTAATTTATTATGACACGTAGTTTCTGAGGTGAATGAGCTTTTTTATAACACGTTTCTACCGATTTTATTACCTTTCTTTTAAAAGAGAAGAAATACTTTTCTGATTTTTTCCCCTCTGTAAGGCCTATATTTTATGACATTGACAAATAACTTTTATTATTTTCATGATTGCTGTTTTATATGCTCACCTGATTGTCCAATGGATATATTATTCATAATTAATTATCACACATAGGGCCTACCATATAACTGAAAAAGTTACCGAGCTAATACTAATTGGCTTTATAGAAATTCCTATATCGGAATAATTCAAGTTGTTTCAATTTCAAACCAAGTGAGTAGTAGTAAATTTTGCCAAACTCCTGATTAGGAATGTCACATCCCTACATTTACGGGAAGCAAGAACACCCCTCAAAACTTTTTTTTTTTTTGCTTTGAATATAAAGAGTACAAGTTAGTTGAAACAAAAACGGAAGAATCCAGGGGTACCAATATCGTATTTAATAATGCACAGTCATATTCAATCCACTACTGGATGAGGCCTCTCCCGGAGGGAGGAGTTGGTTTACTGCTCCCACGCTGACCAAATATGTTGGGAGAGGAGAGCCGAAGTTCTCAACTGTGATCTCCACTGTCTTTTATTCACAGCTGCTCCCCAATAGCATCACGATGTTGAGTGGGCACCGTTCCGGACCCTTTCGCTTTGGATAAAAATCCCTTGGCAGAGCCGGGAATCGAACCTGGGACCCCACTTGTTCTGGAAGTGCCCTAGTCAACATTCACCGAATTGAGCTCAGAGTTTTGTTTCTTGAAGCAAGAAGTTTTATGTTAATTAATGCCCTCAAGAACAAGAAGTGTGCATGGTCGCTCTGGAAACAGTATCCCAATAATCAAACTCATAATGTTTTCATTCAACAACGCAAGTTGTGTAAAGCTCTCCTCCGTAGAGATCATGATAATTATATTGAATCTGTTCCATCACAAGCTGTAACCAATCCCAAGCGCTTCTGGTCTCTTATAAACTGCAGGCGACAAAACTCAGGTCTACAATCTCAAAATTCATACAGCAAACGTACTACTTTATTCAACGAAAGGGCTGATTTATTTAATTACTGCTTCTATGACAATTTTAATGCTTGTTCAGATCCTCCATTTTATCCTGATATAAAGTCTAAAACTTCCCATTGCCTAGCAGATATAAACACAACCGCTATGGAAGTGCATCGCCTTTTAACCTCTCTAAAATCCTCCAGGGCCTCTGGGCCTGACAAAATAAATTCCCTATTTCTGATTAAACTAGCCCAACCATTATTCGCACCTTTCACCATTCTTTTCAACAGGTGCTTGTCGGAGGGTTATTTCCCGAACTCCTGGAAACAAGCTAACATTACTCCGGTTTACAAAAAAGGTGAAAAGGTTCATTCATATAGATCTTTCTCTCTTCTTTCTGCTCTCGGTTTAATTTGTGAAGAAAATTATCACAGACAGGATTCAAAATCATGTCCTCCCATTTCTTTCTCCTTCCCAGAATGGCTTTGTACCGAATGGATCCTGTGAAACCAACTTAGCTGTCCTATTGTCTCACGCCACGGACGCCCTAGGAAATAGACAAGAACTTGATATTATATACCTAGACTTCTCCAAAGCATTTGAAACTGTCAATCACAAACTTCTTATACACATGCTTCCCTCCAGATTTAGTATACACGGATCCCTCCTTCAGCTTCTAACATCACATTTGACTGGCAGAGAACAACGTGTCGTCCTCCCTGGTAGCACATCCAAGTGGCTCCCCATACTTTCAGGTGTCCCTCAAGGAAGCTCCTTAGGGCCAGTTTTATTTTCCCTCTACATTGATGACTTATGTGAACAGATAAATAATTCCTGCTCTGTTCTTCTTTACGCTGATGACTGCAATTTTTTTTAAGATCATTGACTCTACAGAAGATACTTTCCTCCTTCAAGCCGCTATAGATTCTGTTGAAATGTGGTTCAATAATTGGTGACTGAAAGTCAATCCTTGCAAAACTGCTGCAATGAGTTTCTCACTCACAACTCATAACACAAAATGTACGTACACATTAGCCTCATCTAATATACAATGGGTAAATCATTACAAAGACCTTGGTATCATATTTGATGAAAAACTCAATTTTACTCCTCACATTGAATTTGTAACTTCTAAAGCACTCAAACTTCTTGGGCTTCCATACAAGTTTAGCAATATTAAAGATCTCAGAGCTCTTCGGTCATATTTTCTCACTTGTATACTTCCTACTATTGAATACTGTTCATCTATATGGCTTGTGAAATCAACTTACCTAAATAGTACAAAGTCCAAAATTTCTTTATCCTCATTGTCAACAACGCAGGGAACCCAACCTCCAACACAAATCTAACGTAGACATTTTGAACTCTCTTGACTTAAAAACTCATAGACACGCAAAGAAATCTAAATGACTTAAAACTTCTTTATAAAATAATGCAGGCCACACTCAGGACCAACGACCTTCCACTTTTTAACCAAAGAGTACCCAGACAAAATGCCTGATCCCAACATCTTTTCTACCTCTCAAAACCGAGATTGTGTTTGGTCCAGCGATCTCTTGTATACAGATAATCACATTTTTACAATACTCTCCCTTTGCCACCAGATTTCTGCCTCAGTAAAATTAAATTTCTAAAGGCTTGTTATATGAATCTAGAATGAATGAATGAAAAAAAGACATCTTATTTCTTATTGTATAATTATTTTGTTGTTGTTATTAATTTTATTGTTATATCTCATTCTTATAAGAACGTACTGTATCCGTGTTAACTTCTAATAAATAAATATACTCGACGGCTGGAAAAATGTTTAGTTACCTAACATTTAATTTAACAGCAACGCCTTAATTCAATAACAGAAACATCTCATTTTAAAGTGTGCAAGAGGTGATTAGTACTTTCTTGTTGGTAAACCATATTTTTTATCTGTTTAGGAACATTAACACGTAACACTTATACTCACAGAAACATGAAAGTTACATAACATGCAAGCTTCTCTCTACCTCCGGGCATTTTCCAGATCTCCTTGGTATGCTATTACATCGTTCGCACTGTCGACAACCGGGATTTGTCGCTTTCCCACGCTAACTGGATGCTTCAAGGAGATATTTTGGCTTTTTGTTTCGTCTTTTTTTTTTTTTTTATCTCTTTCCTATGAAAGGAAATATGCATGAATACTCAAATTCTCTTCTCCTGAAGGAAACTTAGATGACAGAAGGGGAAAAAAACTTTCACCGTTTCGTATTTCTATAAGTCCTTGAACTCCTGTTTTCATTTACGGTGGAGCAAGGAAATGTTTTTAACAGGCCTACTTACTGCCTTATGACGTAAAAAGTATAAACTTCCGTTTTTGCATCCACTAGATGGTTCTTCGTATCCTTTATTTCTTATCAATTATTCAAATTTCTTGAAGGAAGGTAAGTGATAATGATTGCTGACTATTGATAACAGAATCGAACTTTTACATATAATCGAACTCATTTAATCGAACTTTGCCCACTACCTTCATGGTTTTACATTTCAAATCCTACTTCTACTGTGTTTCGGGAGAGGTCCTCTTTTTCTCGTCTTCAGGTATAGTTTGCATATTCTGCAAGTAACCGTGGTGGGATTCGAACTACCAACCTAGTGATTTGTATTCCGTCCCTCTAACAACTACGCTATTATATTGTACAGCGGTATTTTTTATTATTTTGTTACCATTTTTTTGGTTCGGATCAGCCATGCTGACCTAACGTTGCGCGAAAACGTGTTTCTGTTAAACGTATGGTTGCTATATGAAAATCGTACTGAGATTAAAATTTTAATCTACTGTACACCTGCTCAGGGCCAATCCACAGCTCCGTGTAAAAATGGTTGAAATCGATTCAGTAGTTTGTTGGTGAGGAGAGGACATACAAGCAAGTTTAATTTCATGTATACACGATGAACCAGTTATCGTGACAATTACAAATCCCACAAATAATATATGTAATTAAAAACTTTAAAAATAAAAGATTGGCATTATAAGCTGTTTCCTCGGTCTCGGGTGCCTATCCACGAGGACCTGGAGACAATTTTGAAAAATTAAATGCTTCACAGTATAAATGATTATATAATTTAGCTTCCATACCGAAAACTAAACCAATTTTATCTGAAACATATTTCTATAAAATATTTTCTTCAAATGTCACGACCATTTCCAGTTATTATTTAGTAGTATTTGATGTTCATAGCTGAAAGCTTTGTGATAACTACATTTTATGTTATAATGTTTGAAATAAATGTTTTTTTTTCGTAAGAATCTAGAATATACATTTTTGTACGATATTTTATTTCAAATTTTGTAAGTTCTCTCTCTCATTACTGGATGAGCACCCAGAACCATCTTAATTTTATGGAATTATAAAATGTGCCCCCTTTTTGAAGGTAAACATTCATTAACTTCAAAAATTAGGTGCGTTATTTATGAGGTATCTACCATTGTCATTATATATGATCCACCCTGTAGGGTCTATCGCTTCAGAAACAACCCGTAAGTAATTAGGCAGCCTGAAATTGGATATTGGCGTTTATTGAGTGGCAGTCATTGGATACAAATTAAAGCTATGCACATTAAGATCATATTAAAACAATCAAAGTGAAGCTGAAGAAGTAGTGAAAATTGATATGTTCATAATTATAGTATACAAACTTTGAATGCTTGTTGCATGCGTCTACAACTTATCCGTCAAAAATGTCATAAATCAGCAGTAGCGCGTCTTATTTCAATATTGTAAAAAAATGCACTACTTGTACAGACGTTAATTTTAATGTATCATATTACGCAGCACATCACTTTAGTACAAGTACATAAATGAATAACTGTCAAGCCATCATTTACCAGGTATAGTACCACAAAGTTAATACTAGTGTTGCCACGAGACGAGACAGACTTCTTGGAATTCGAGACGTTACGATACAGACTACTTGTCTCGTGTCTCGAAAATCGAAACAAAGTTATTTAATTTGTTTAAAAATTTATTAACTCGGAATAAAATATTTGGCTTGGAAATCTATACCAGCGTTTATTACTTCAAATTAGGGCTATCCTTCAGACACACTTTCTTTGCTTCTCTCCATTTAGTCCTTTCACACTTTTTGAACGGACAGGCGATCCCAAACATAATTTTATTGTGTACCCCGACCCTCCTTGGTTTGTTCCCTGCACCTGTAGCAATGAAAGTACAGAGGAGTGGGAAGAGATTGATCCTCTGAAAAAGGAGTTGGTAGGTTGGAAATTGCAAGGCGAGGGAGTGTTGCATAATGAGCCACGAAAATTGTAAACATATGTTGGATGAGGACAAACCGGACAATGCTCTTTCGGGTCCTTTGGGCATTTATACTCATTTTTGAAAATTGATATTTGTACTGTGTTGCATTCAAGGAAGTACAACTTCCTATGGAGATTGCTCCATGGAGGTAGGTCTATTTGAAATAACCCTAAAGAACATCTTGCTTTTATGAAACTCAGGAACTGCGGTGCTGTGTGACAAGCAAGGAAACGCCGCTAAAATAAAAAAGAGGCACACGCACGCACACATACACACACACACACACACACACAGTCCACACACATTAACAAAGAATAAGAGAGACGGGGGAAGGAGGAGAAGGACATGTGGGTAGGGTCAGTTGATGCAGTTGAACCGCCAACTTTGATCTTAACTAGAGCCGCTTGGTCTGAAGTCCAATAGAATTCAAACTGCGTTCCTTTAAATAATCAAGATGTCAGGTCACTTCATTTTGACTCAGCTTGTGAGCCTTGAAGGTGCAGTGCAGTCTTTCTGAATTTAGTGTGCTTGTGTGCGTTTCTGACTGTTGTTAGGCAAAAATTTACAAGATTGTTAGGCGGTATATTCTTCATGCATTACTTTTAATTATGAGCTCTTTAGGTGCTAAAAAGCGAACAAAACGAAAAGGTCCAACAAGGAATGGCTCGAAGATAAAAAATTTAAAACCTAGTTGCAGAGCGTACCAAGTTCAGGCACCAAACCTGCAACATGGAGTTAATATGCGGTAAAAGCGAATTACACAACTTTCGAAAGGGGTGAAACAGAAGGCGAAATAAAAATATATGCTTTATGTGATATTTTTTCGAAATTCGAAAAGAACTAAACTGTTTTTATTTGAACTTATTTTTAAGGCCTTTAGGTAACTTTGGCTCAGGTCGAATGGCTGATGATCGGAGAATTAGTGGAATGAATAAAGTGGGAGGATACGGGAGTACCCAGAGAAAATATACACACTCGATGTTTGTGAGTGGTGAGTGGTCTAAAACTAAGCCACCGCGGCACATCCATGTCTTGTGTAGTCTGGGTAATAGCTTTATTGTATCTCGACACATATCGATATCTCAAATAGATTTCCTTTGCGGAATGTATAAAAAGATACGTGGTTGCGTAAGAAGCAGGAGTAAATTATATACATTTCAACGAACGTTTGTGGTGCCTTTATAAGTAAAAGGGACTGCCATTGCCAGGTTAGATGCCAGTGATTACGTTTATCATCTTTACTCATACGATAAGTTGTCTTATTCTGGTTTATTTCGACGCATATTCACTTCACGGACGGATGAAATAAATGGAAGATGTAAAATGGCGTGGAGTTGATTTGGGAAACTACACTTTATTTTCAAAAGCAACCTACCAATGTGTCTCAAGTGTAAAGTTTATAATCAATGTGTCTTACATGTGATGATGTACGGCTGTGGAACTTGGACATTGAATACACAAACAACTTAAAGATTAAGAGTCACACAAAGAGCAATGGAGAGATGCATGCTAGGGATAACTAGGAGGGACATGAAGACAAGTGAATGGATTCGCGCACAAACAAAGGTAGAGGGTGTAGTCAAGAGTGCGACGAAGATGAAGTGGAGATGGGCCGATCACATAGCTAGACGAACAGGTGGATGATGGACGACAAATGTACTACATTGGATTTCTAGAGGAAAGAAACGACCGAGACGACGTCCAAATGTAAGATGGGTAAATGAAATCAAGCGTTTTTCAGGAGCTACATGGATGAGGATAGTAGCAGACCGAGATATGTGGAAAGAAAAAGGGAAAACCTTCATCTAGCAGTGGATAGAAAATGGCTGAATATTATGATGATTCCCTTCAGAGAATGTCTAGGAATCCCCTAGTTCCTTTGGGGAATTCCTTGCGCATCCATTGCACTATTTTGGAATGTGCATTTTTGGATAGAGCAGGTTCGAAGTCTTTGAGGGTACCATGACTGAATGTTGACTCAGTTCTACTGTTAATGGTGTTGGAAATATCAAGTTCTACAGTTCATTTTCTCACACTTGCGGCAGCTTACAACGCCGAAAGGAATCACTTGTGCACCCTCCATGGTCTATACTTTTCTTCTTATTTTCACGTTAGGAATCTTGTGAGGTAGGTTTGTCAGTGTTGTTTTGCAACACCCTGTATATCTTAAATTCGTACACAGTACATTATTTTATTTTGTTTTTAAATATCTCCAATTCACAAGAATGTCTCATACAATTCATCACAACTTTGTTTACGTGTTCTTTCATTTTACTGCTAGTGAAAGTTTCTTTACTGTAAAAGAAAAACATGTTTATGACTGAATTATATTCTGATTTTTGTCGTGTTTGTAATATTTAAAGAAAGAAAAAATAAACACGACATTATTTCTTTATTCTCACTCTCTTTTATTTCTTTCTTGTTAAGAAGGCATTAACAAATTGTTTGTCACCACGTAATTGTGAGAGGTAAAAATTATGAAAAATTTATGAGGTTACTGACTCCTTATAACTCAGTAAGAGAGAGAGAGAGAGAGAAAGAAAGAGAGAGAGAGAGGAAAATAGGACTCAGTGAAAAAGAGGAGGTGTTAGTGAGTGTATTTGTAAACGATTATGATCAACTGAAAATACTTAACGTCGTTACTGGCGAAAATTAACATTTTTAGATTGAGAATAGGCATTTCCAGACACGAGTATTTTACAGATTGAGGATATAGATAAGTCCACTTGAATTTTATTTTTATTCATGACCTTTTTGTTGCGTAATGTGACGGAAATTTTATGGGAAAACCTCTCATCCAAGATGTTCAGCCGCTTTTATGGAACACAGGAGCTACCGAATGCAAAGCCAACTCTTTATGGACTGAGCTACGGCCATTCGGTCCTATATAACTCGTAGTTTGTATCTGGGATTCAGCCTGAAATACAAATATCCTAGTTGGTAATACATTGAAATGAGAATAGAGGTAGGTTCTAATTTTGTTTTCTGGCGGCCCTGGACGCTGGATATTTTCTTGCCGACCCTTTTTTCAAAATAAATGGTAACCAACGAACGTATATTATTATTGTACAAAGACGAACAAAATCATTTTTCACGCTGGTAGTATAGAGAAGTAATCTGAAATATTTCGTGGTAGGCCTACTTTAAAACGCCCTGTATAACAAAACTAGCCTACACCACAATAAAAATATTCTTTCTTATTCTTCAATTAGAAGAAAAATTAACATAAATAAACAAGTTATTTAGCCCGTCACCGGGAAAAGGACGTTCTTTTCGATTGAAAGTGAATGAGCTAACTCGTACGAGATCATAGCAATAAAATTTTATTTCTTGATTTCAATCCCAAGAACGATTTCGTTCTTGAATTAAAGAAATTAGTGCCATAACACATCCCCACCCCCCCCTCTGAATATATTTTAAAAAAAAAAAAACTTTTTGATCTGGAAGCTAAACGACACATCAGAAGAAAGAATGAATGATATTTTCGGATTCCTCGTTGTTTGTTTAGTAAAATTAATGGGTTACCCTAACCTTCCTTTTTTTAGGTGCGACAAAGTCGTTCTTGCAGATTTAATTTTTTCTGTCTCAAAACTAAAATAAAATTATAATTTGTTGAAAAGAGAATGCACGAAAATTGATAATTAATAAAATAAAAGGATGCCCTTGAAATTTGCCGTCCTAGACAGCTCACTAATTAATTCACTCTAGGTTTAAATAGTACGCCCCTGAATAGCGGGCACCCGAAATAGCAATGAAAAATCAGCTTGCAGTCTGAAAACAAAATTGTTTGATAAAAGAGAGCAAAAATTACCGCAAAAACTTTGCTAGAATTCTTATGCAGAGATTCAACGTGTTGTCAAAGGACGTAGCGTAGGCAACCGCAAATGAAAACACACTTATTCTTTAAAAGTTGGTACTATTGATTTCCAATCCCTCGTGGTCTAGTTGATAATCTTTCAAACTTTGGATCGCCAATGGTGAGGCACTGACGTTCAAGCCCTGCTGCCGGCCACCCTAACTGAAGTTTCTCAAAAATTTTCTTCAGTGTCACGAAGTGAATGCTATGATGATGCCTAGACTCTAACTATGATCGCTATCCGACCCCTTTGTCTAGAATAGCTCTCGCCGTGGACGTCATCCCTTTTAAGACCATGCAATAGAATTAGAATAAAAAAGGATAATTCGTTGGATGAAATGGGAGATAATGATGATATTAGTCATTGCAACAATTTCTCTTACCCCGACATAGTGCTCCGCGAGGGACATCATCCCTTTGGCTTGTGACGGATTTAGGTCGCTTCATAAATGAACATTAAAAAAATATAGATGTAAAAAGTAAGCAACATATATTTGATTTAATTTTGGTAATATTTCTAACTTACTCTTTCAAGGTAAAACTAAACTCCTAGAAAATCCCAAGCCCCCTTTATTTTTTTGGTAAAAAGTTAATATATTTTAATGTGCAGAGAAAAAGATGGATGACAGTTAAAAATATCAAATTTATTACAAAATATTATCCTATTTTCAAAACAAGCTGTTTTTTTTTAAGTTTTTTTTTAATATTCGTTTTCAAGTTTGAGAAATAATGAATGACCTTACGTTCAAATCAAAAAGAAACAAATGTAATTATATACATATTCCTGAAAGGTCAGTAGTATGAAATACTTTATAGTCGTGCATTCTGGTGCGTAAAAATATGTGCTAGGGCATAGAAGGTGACGAAAGTGAGAAATAATGTATGAACATTGTGTGTTTCATTTTCACGCTGAGTTCACCTTTTTTCATGATTATTATTTTGCAGACTCAACGCTAACAGAAGAAAACTAACCCATCCGAAACACGTGTCACGGCCGAAGACACGAAAAAGTTTTTTTTTTTTTTCCTTCTTTTTTATTTATTTCTGTTCGTCTCAATTCTTCCATTCTTCGTATTCATTTCCTGCCTGACTACATAAACCGTTGTTAGATTCCGGGTCGACCACCAGATGGCCGCTCAGGAATTTTTGCTGATCACGACATCTGGGAAAAAGTTTTGCTGAAAGGGGTATCTACTAATAAGAGCGTATATGCCATGGTTAGTATATAAAGACCTACTTCCAGGAAAATGGACAACGAAAAAAAAAAGTTTATTTCGCTTTAAGTCACGGAAGTTATGTGATTGAGCGAGGATGAGGATAGTTATGTGATTAATTGGTATTATTATACTTGTTTAGTTCAACAATAAATGAGTCGTATGCGCGAACAAAAGCCTATGTGCTATATTAAAAGATAGCATATAGACTTTTGTTCATGCATACGCCTCAAATGTAGATTTGTTTCCATATGAAGTGCCACTTGAACTCAATGATTATCGACAAACAAACAGGTTTTGGATTCTATAAAGCTCGCAGAATTCGAGTAATGCTATTTAGAATACATAAACAATAACAGCATTCGGTACCGGAATTTGAGCATCTATTCATAATGCTAAAAAAAATATGCTATCGTATTATTAATTACGCTTTAAATACTGATCAAAATAAATATTTATCATACCAAAAATGTTCGACAAACTGTTGAGTCTATAAATATAAATTTACTTATTATTCATCATTAAGAAACCGTAAAACGAAATAAATTTTAAAATCATGATTAATTTTTGGAAGAATTTTAGAATGATGAATACTTTTTGCCACAATTTTGGACCTATGAATAACTTGATAGAATTTTGAGTGATTAATAATTATTAGGCAAGTTTTAATGTAAAAAATTAGTGATCGAATATCGTAAAACGATTACACTTTGTCCCAGCTGGGGTGACATTCAAGAATTACTCTGCATATCTCATGTAGAATTTATTTCGTCGTTAAACAATAACGATGGAAAAAAAATAATTTGGGAGAGTGGAACAATGTTATCCCAGCTAGTGTAGTACTCGTTTTAAAGTATTTGATCATTCAATTTACGTAATGAAACTTGACTTTTCTTCAAGGTTTCCAGTAGGATATTGAAAGTCCAAAACCTTTCGAAGAATCAACGATGGCGAGTTGATTCCTTCTTTTCACTTTCAGGAGCAATTATACAGAATGATTCTCTCGCTGGAGGACCCAAATAACTGTTTATATAAAAAAAAATGTTATTGAAATAATGACTTGAAAATTTATACGCTTAATATACAACGATACGAAACAGGATATGCTCACAATTGATGCCGAAAATGGTTTCCTTCTACATTCAAGCGTACTTGAATGTGTTTCTGGAATAACTGTCTCAAAGTGTAGGTTTGAATTTCTTGGTGTAAAATGTCTTTGAGTTATTGGATTGTGCCGGGATTTATTTTTATACAGGTTGACCTTTAATAGGAACCAAAGAAACAAGTAGGCAGATCGGGAGATTTGGTTGGCAAAGCTTTCCTTTTAATTTTAGATAACTCTGTTTGACAATGTGCATTGATACTCACGCGACATTCAACTGCTGAAATGGGGACGCGGAAAAAAAAAAGAAGAGGCAAATGCAAGTCACTGGACGAGACCATTACATTCCGGAGAGCTTCACGTTGTTTTGTATCGTTGACAGTATGTGTATATAGATTTTCACTTCATTATCTCAAAAACAATAGGCAACAATTTGGAGCTTCTAGCAAGAGAATCACCCTGTACAATTGAAACTTTATTAATATTTGTTTCCAAAAAATCATTTGAGGTAATATCGAAACGTATATAGTTTCGGAGCTAGAGGCAGTATTACTTTGACAAGAAGTGTCACTCTTAGCAATTCGCAGTCGAAGTTGTAAAAAGAGATTGTATTTAAAGAAGGTATATGAATTTGAACTTAAATTTATTTTATGGCCTTTAGGCATCTCAGGGATCTGGTGGGGAAGATACTGTTGGAAGGTAGTTGACCAGGGATATAGTTAGTATGTACAATTTGCCTAGTATGACTGAGGATGAATGCTGGAAAAACCTCAGCCAGGAGGACCGGCCGCTGGGACAAGGTTCAAGATTGAGGGAATGCAGCATTAGGTAAGGCTACCAATTTTCTTGTTATATTGAATGCTGGGACAATTTTTAGTGCGCGTAAAGACCATAATTTCGCTGTTGGTACACCTCCCAGTCTAAAGAAAAAAGAATTCAAAATAAGAATTGTTTGTCAACATTTAATCTAAATTATTTTCGAAACTAATGTTTTCTATACAGCCTTTAACCTAATTTATTTGTCTGCTACCTACCACTGAATTAAAACCTGAGGACTACTTTCCAGAAAATTAATTTTTGTTAAATAAAGGAAGAAAAAAAAGATGAGACAAAAATAAACTAAATTAACTTATTTTTTTATTGCTTTGCAGAAATTAATTTAAAGTCACTTAATCACTCGTGGTTCGTATCCAATTAAATGTCACACAGGTAGTTGGTTGATGGGTGTGAAGAAGAATTTGTCGCGCACCTCCTTTTTCTTTCAACTTCCTCAAAGTTAAACCGTTACGTGAGCACGACATCAGCAAAACTTACAGTTCTTTTTTTCTGTCGTGTCCAGGAAGTTCAGAGTGCAAATATGTGATGGCATTATATACTAGTTCAGAATGCTAAATCACATATGACAGGCAGACGATTTGGGCAATGGGTGCAGAAAGATGAATCGAGACAACTATGAACTGACCTAATTATAATATACATTTATTTAACAAACCCACCTCTTTTCTGTCTTCCTTGAATCACCTTGAAGTTTAATACCTTTTAGTTGGGTATATAAATCACAATGCAATTATAAGTTAACGTGACGATTTGAATATTAATTTACAGAATGGAAATCCCGTTTACGGACTTATGAACAGTGGCGTCATTTAGGCGGGTTAGAAGGGGGAGATTACCCCTCTTCCTCCGAAGAAGTCGTGATACCAATCAAACATAACATTATTTCCATAAAATTGAATAATTTCTGTTAAAAATACATTTGGAAGCAATGTTTATTACAAAAGATCCAAAGTTAGGTGTAAACATTCTTTAATTAGATGTTCTGTTCGTTGTAATACGGACTTCAATATTGGCATTGGTTTATCTGTGCTTGTACCGAATCCGAAGATACAACAAATCTTGCTCAGTTCTCAATGCCTAAACTGTTACCATGGTAGACTCGATTCATTCAATGTGTTGTCACTGGCAGATGTTTGGAAGAAATAGATAGAGGAACTTAAAAGAGGTAGGCATTCTAGAGTTTGGAATTGATTTTCCCGGAACCAACAATCCTGACTTCTGAAATTTCGAAATTCAAAAACAACCTGAAATCAAATATTGACATTCCAATTACGAAATGTTTCAAACTTACAAAAAATTGCTATTGAATAGGACATTACGATAGTTTGTAGCCTGTGCAGACCAATAATAATAATAAATACATAGCACTGTTACCAGATACGTAAGTGTAAAACCCACAAAGCACTTGTAATTTGTATCAGTAGTACAGAAACGTCTATAAATACTACCTTTGATTTGCATCCTCTTACATTAGTTACAAATTTAATTCTTTACAAGTTTTCATCAATCCTTTAATCATTTTACAAACTATTCAATTAACATGTTTTAAAAATTAAATTAAAATAAAGAAAATAATAAATACATTAAATAAGATCACTTTTTACTAAATATACAGCTGGTCAACCTCATAGGTCGTGCTGAAGGACTTCATTTGGATATGCACAAATATATTCACTTGCAACAAATCAAACTTAAACAACAACAAAAGACCAGGGAAGTAACATGATAGATTGTACAAAAGTTCTAAAACGAAAACCGCCTCTGAAATGGTGCAATATTAAACTCATCAAAGGAGTGCGCCCAACCTAAAGAAGTTATGGCGGAAGTGCGGATAGTTTTTGACTTGCCCTCGCATTTAGTCCACCATAGTGAAATCTTCTTGATATTTCATGATTACATTCATGAGCTCTGTGCCACTAACTAACCTACCTAATATAACTTAAAATTCACAAGATCCAATAAAATCTCTTCCTCCAAGAAACCTGTAGTGCTTTGAGTGGATAAAAAAAAAATAGTAGTAAAGAATGTTTCCTACCTGCTGTAAGGGAAATGAATTACCTTTTTGACTTTAGAATGATGTTTGAGTAATCTTTTTCATTTTCTCTACCTTGTACTATGCCTCTAATGTATGAATTAAAATAACGTGTGAAATATTGACAAAGCCTTCCCATTTTACACAGAGGAAACTAACTTTAAATTCTCTCTTACTTCAGGAATCTGTTTCCATACATACCAACATTTCATTAATTAGTGGAACTTTCATCCATGTTAGCATCCTAGAACATAATTATATGCATTCTCAGGCACGTATTTAAGGGTTGGAAACTCAGAGTTTTATGGGAAAATAGTAACTTCAAGGGTAATTATATATATTTAATTTACATTTCAAACCCAGACACACCTTGGAACCCTCGGGAAGCCCTTGGACCCCTCCCAGAACCAACTTCTGGGTACGTGCCTGTAGCACTCTTATTCAACAGTACGAACTTTCATCTTCATTTTTTTTTGTATATTTTATCATTCTTCTTTCTTTTCCATGTACCCATCTGCGTCTACTGTAAATTCCTCCTCCTTCATTATATTTGACCTTGAATGAGACTTGCACATGTGCACGTTAATTACTAACAATTGAATATCCTTTAACTACAAACCATTCGGCTTTCTTTCAAGTTACGTAAGTTCGTTAAATTTCTTTTATAATTTCTGTTACTCCCGTCTGTCAGGGCTTCGAGAAGAAAGAATCTACCATTCTACTGTATTCAATCAAGTGAAACGTTTTCATTTCTCTTATTGCTTCTCTATTGTGATGTGCAATTCACTGCATCCACAAGGGATCCATCATGTCTCTGACGCCAAGGCGTTACTTTACATAGCAACTGCTCAATTATGCAATTAAGAAACAAATGTTAGTCTTCTGTTACGCCATTATCTTTTATTTTTATATTCACATGTGCTTGAATGATGATTATTACGTCTGAAATGATTTGATAGTTGTTCACATATTTACGTATTTGAATTTCATTGTCTTATGTTCGCTTGTGTCTTAACTTTGAACATTCCACCGAATGAATAGAGGGAACAAATGTTCATGGCTATTTCGAGTAGTAATCATCTCACAGTGATATTGATGGAAATCTAGGATTCCATATGAAGTTTTCTATTCATGACCTCTTATTCAAAACTGCTCTAGCAGCACAGAATATCGACCTAATGCTGGATCGACATCACCTAATATCGACCAAGGTTGCCCAGTATTCGGCCATTTTGGCCCGATATCCTGTGCTGTTAGGGTGGTTTTATAGAGACAGAAAAAAAAACTTTCTATTTGTTTTCTAAAATACTTTTTAGGTAGATTTCGAAGAAAATATACCTATTGAGATCGGTACGATATGAAAGTGTATATTTATATATATATATATATATTTATATATTAACACGCTAGCGGTCATAATTTTGAAGATATTTGAACCAAATTTTTATATGTTGTGTCTAGGCTTAATAGCTCGGTTAAGTTCGTTAATGAGCAAAATCGGTCGCCATCTTGGATCCAAAATGGCCGCCGAACCCATTGTTGTATAGAATACACAGCCTAAACCGCTGGGGCTATTGAAATCAAATTTGGCATAAAGGTACCACATCACTTTTTGATTATGAAAATGTTACCTA